>CAKNWT010256454.1:0-14627 GCA_932066315.1 Andricus coriarius | reverse complement strand
ACGTTTTTTTTCAAGAAAAGAGATGAATGTTCAACTAAAAAAGACAACCTTGTAACCAAATAGTTTATTTTCAGTTAAAAAAATTAATTTTTAACAAAAAAATTTGCTACAAAAAAAGACGAACAAATCTTCAGCCAAAGTGATCAGTTTTTTAATAAAATGATGAGTCTTTTACTGGAATAGATGAATCTTCAACTGGAGTAGATGAATTTTAAGTCAAATAGATGAATTTTTAACAACAGAGTTTATCTTTCAACCAAGTATTTGTATTTTCAACCAAAAAGTTTAATTTTCAACTAAAATAAAAAATTTTCAACTAGAATACTTGAATTTTCAACCAAAACGAGGAATATTCAAACAAGAAAATTAATTTTTACACAAAAATTTAATTTTCTACCAAAAAGGCGATTCTTTAACAAAATACATGCATTTTTAACGAAATATTTGATTTTTAACAAAATATGTCAGTTTTCAACATAAAAATTTAAATTTTCAGTTTCAATTTTCGGTTAAAAAAATCAATTTTGATCTAAGCTTATAAAGTTTCAACGAAAATGATGAATCATTGATTGGATGTGTTTAATTTTCAACTAAAATTGTACATTTTTAACTGGAATACTTGAATTTTCAACCAAAAAGATGACTTTGCAAATAAGAAAATTAATTTTTATACAAAAAGATTAATTTTCTACCAAAAAAAAAAGAATTTTTCAACAAAATCCATGAATTTTTAACGCAATATTCAATTTCTTGAATCATTGACTCGAATACTTTAATTTTCAACTAAAAATGGTAATTTTTCAACCTGAAAGTGGATGGTTCAATTTTTTATCATGTTCAGCTATGGAGATGAAGTAGTAACTACAAGGTTAGAATATTCAATTGGAATTATTACATTTTCACTTTAAAAAAAATGAATTTTCGGTTTAAGCAAAAATGCATTTTCAACCAAATAGCTCACTCTTTTCAACCAAAGAGATCAATTTTTAATTCAAATTATGAATCTAGAACCAAGAAAATATAATGTTTGATAAAAGAGTTTAATTTTCAACTCACAAAATTAAATTTGTATTCCATAAAAGATGAATTCTAAACGAAAAATCAAGTAGTTGTTATCCAAACCAAAAAAAAATGTCAATCAGAAACAATTGAATTTAATAAAAAAAAACTACTTTTCGACATACACTGTTAAAAATAATATTAAATTTAATATACCCATGTGTATTAAAATTAATATATCAAGCATATGAAATCGCCATTAGGAGCGTGTATATTAAATTTAATATACATTCATGTGAATCACTTACAAGAAAAATAAAATAATTCTATTTTACACAAATTCAAAATAAGCTTAGCAATCATTTTCGATCCTAAATAATAAAACATGATACCTTCTTCCTGTTACCCAAAAATAAAATTGAATTTCAAGTCGAAAAGTTCAATTAAGCAAATAAATAACAGAGTTAACCTACAATGAACTGTATTCGCATTAAATTTTTACCATTTAGAGCGAAGTTAGGGAAAAGTTCCACCCGTACCTGCATATTAAATTTAATACACATGTATATTAAATCCAGTACACAATGCACGTTGAATTTAAGTAGCGGTAGTGCATATTTGCTTCACACACATGTATATTAAACCTCATACAGATTTTTCTAACAGTGTGAGTTTAATTTTCAACTTGAAAAGATTTTTCAGTCGTCAAGGGAGATAAAAAATTGCAAACAAGCTGTTGAATTTTCAAGCAAAGAGATGAATATTTGTATTTTCAACTACAAACGATCAATTATCATAATAGTTCAATTTTCAATTTTAAAAAAATAAATAAACTAAATGAAAATCGCGCTTTAAAGTATGTAGATACTTTTATTTTAACTTATCCGAAGTTTACCAATACGGTGGTTCAAAAAAGGCTTTTTTGAAGACAAAAGAGTTTTTTATTCTGTTTAAAATTTAGGTTAAATAATAATTTTTGTCGCTTAGGGAAACTGTATCTGATGATTATAAGTGCTGCATCAAAAGTGATAAGTTTGAAACATGAAAAAAGACTTAAAAATCATCGATACAATGATTTTATGACAACCCAATTCTTTTTACTTTGAACAAATGATTAAAGTTGTAGTAAAAATCTCATTTTATTTTCTATCAAAGTTTTTATACAATAATAATAATTTTAATATTTTAATTTCTGAGTGCGCTGTTATTCTACCTGATTTCACGAGTTCACATTTTGCCCGCACTGAAAAAATACATGGTGTATTGCATTCCAATACTGCTTCAGTTTTAAATATTGCATCGTTCATACACAATTATTATTAATATAACTATATAAATTAAAAATATAAATGATGAAAACATTATCGTTTCTCAATGAAAACTCACAAACCAGCAGAAAGTATTTAAAAAATTATTAAATTCTTTTTCCATAGCAATTCATTGCTACTCATTGAATTAGTAAGTCGACACTTTTAAGCAGATTAGTAGAATACCCTTACTAGTTTATTTAGTAACATAAATCTTACCATTTCATTCAGTAGAAACTGATAAAATTACTAATTCGAATTTAGAGAGTATCAATTGAGTGTTGGTATATAATGAAGAGTAGTTTAGGGAAGACATATTTGAATAGTACACGTGTACGGCTCTATAAGTAGACTGGCTCTATGCCAATGAGCAAATATCCTTCTTCCACCTTTAATAACAGAGAGGTCTCCTCTTCTATGCATGCGAAAATTACCTCTCTTTAAGCTTAATGTTCTAGGAGCTTGCAAGAAGGAGCTTCCTTTGAAGATATATGTTCAGTCTGCACAGGTATTCATATAGAAACCTTCGTTGTGCAACCGCACTCTTAAAACACGAATTATTATGTCATCAACTTTAATTACCTTTGCTCGTAATTCCAACAAAGTGCTCTGGAAACTAGGAATGGTTTTAAAAACAATTAAACTAATTACTCGCGTGGGAAAATATATCAGGGAGTAATTAATTCTGTGACCATGAAGGGTGTCAAGTGGACCGGAAAATTAAGAATTTTATTGGCCGGGAAAAGATTGGGAATTAGAGCCAGGAACCAGGACACAGTGGGACCAAACGCATATTTTTCGTTCAAAAAAGTTTACAGCCTTCAATTTTAACCCGATTTACGATTTTTTTTTTAAATAAATCGAGATTTTGCACATAATTATTATTCACGCTTGAACAACGGTTTGCATATAATGAAAATCATCTTGAATCAACGCAAGAGTACTCCCAGAATACAAATAATTTTATTATTGTATGTTTTATTATTATAAACAAATTAAATTAACAAATGGAAAGATATTATAATTTTGGGTAAAAACCATTTTTTCTCACCTAAAAATGCTTTAAATTATTGTAGGATGCTATAAACAATTTTTTGCAAAATTTGGAATTTGTGGTTTTTTCAATTGCGGTTTTCCTTTTATCATCTGAATTGTTGATTTTTTAAACAAATGAAATAAATATAAATCTTTAGCACTTTGGCCTGGAAAATAATTTTTTGCACCAAAACTGCTTGAAATTTTGTTGAAAGAAATTTGCAGTCACTATTTCTATATGAAATTAACAATAATCAATTTTTATTATCTATTGTTATTAATTGATTTAAAATATCACGACATTTTCATATATTTGAAAAATATTGTAATTTTTGTTGAAAACAAATTTTTCTTATCTGGAAATACTTAAAATTATTGTGAGAGTGATCGTCAGTAACAATTTCTATAAAACATTAACAATTATAATGTTTATAAACCATGTTTTTGGAAAATGTTGGAATTAATTGTTTTTCAATTTCGGATTTTCCTTCATCATCTGGATTGATGAAGATATTTCTGAAAATAACATAGGTTCAATTATATTTGTTAAAATAGGACAATTGTTGATCTTGTAAACAAATCAAATAAATGCAAATAAAAGCTTTGGCTTTACAAAAATGTAAAGCAGTTTTAGTGAAAAAAATTATTTTCCAGGCCAAAGTGCCAAAGCTTTGCATATATTTAATTCGTTAACAATATTAACAATTGTTTTTTTTTTTAACAAATATAATTGAACCTATGTTATTTTCAACAATATCTGCGACAATTAAAATGATGAAGGAAAATCCGAAATTAAAAAAACCATTAATTCCAAAAGTATCCACAAACATGGTTTATAAATATTATAATTGTTAATGTTTTATAGAAATTGTTACTGACGATCACTCTCACAATAATTTTAAGTATTTCCAGAAAAGAAAAATTTTGTTCCCAACAAAAATTACCATACTTTTCAATATATGAAAATTTCGTGATATTTGAAATTAAATAATAACAATAAATAATAACAATTGCTTATTGGTAATTTTACACAGAAATAGTGATTGCAAATCTCTCTCACAAAAATTTAAAGATGATAAAAGGAAAACCGCAATTGAAAAAAGCACAAATTACAAATTTTTGCAAAAAATTGTTTATAACAATTTTAATTATTAATAATTTATAGACATTTTGACTAACGATCACTCTCACAATAATTTAAAGCATTTTTAGCTAAGAACAAATGTTTTTCAACCAAAATTACGATATTTGGCCATTTGTTAATTTAATTAGTTGATTATAATTAAAACATACAATAATAAAATTATTTGTATTCTGGGAGTACTTTTGCGTTGATTCAAGATGATTTTAATTATATCGTACTTTGAGTAAACATATAATAAATAAACAAATGAAAATTCAGAAATCTATTGACTATTGGCTTTAATTTTTTTTTTAGTCGTAAATCGGGTTGAAATTGAAGGCTGTAGAATTTTTTGAACGAAAAATATGGGTTTAGTCCCACTGTGCAGGAGTTTTCCTGTAAACTATTTGCAAACAAAAAAGTTGATTTTGTATTTCTCAAAAGTAGTTTTAAATATTGAATTAATTAATTTTGAAATTACCTTCTTTTTGAAATTTTAATCTGAAATCATACAATTTTGAGATTCTCCAATTCAAAATAAAATTGTTCAATTCTGAAGGCTTTGAATAATAAAGTTTTCAATTTCAACTCCTGTCCAATGAAATTGTGCCATTTTCAAAATTTTTGTATGAAATTTTTCAATTTTGTGCCAAGAATGAAGGGTGTTAATTGGACCAGAAAATCTGGAATTTTATTGGCCGGAAAAAGCTTGGGAATTAGTGTCAGTTTTTCTTTGAATTATTTACAAAGAAAAATCGTTTTTATATTTCTCAAGAAGGGTGCCAAATGGACCAGAAAGTGGGAAAATTCACCAGGAAAAGATTGGGAATTAGAATCAGGGACCAGGAATTTTCCTCTAAAATATTTACAAAAAAATTTCTTTTGTGTTTCTCAAAGAAAGTTTTAAATATTAAATTATTCATTTTTGAACTTTTGAAATTACCCTGTTTTCAAAATTTGGATGGAGGTCAATTGAACCAGAAAATCGGGAACTTTATTGGCCGGGAAAAGGTTGGGAATTAATTTCAGGGACCGAGAGTTTTTCTTTAAAATATTTACAAAGAAGAATTGCTTTTACATTCCTCCAGAAAAGTTTTTTAGATTAAATTATTCATTTTTGAAGGTTTTCAAATTTCCCGGTATTCGAGATTTTAATCTGAAATCATAAAATTTCGAGATTTTTCAACTCAAAATAAAATTTTTGAATTTCGAACGCGATGAATTATAAATTATGCAATTTCAACTCCTTTCTAATGAAATTGTTCAATTTTCAAAATGTTATTCTGTCATTTTTAAATTCTATGCCAAGAAAAAATGGTGTCAATTGGACCGAAAAATTGGAAATTTTATTGACCAGGAAAAGATTGGGAATGAGAGTCAAGGGACCAGGAATTTTCCTCTAAAATATTTACAAAAAAATTTACTTTCATATTTTTCAAAGAAAAAGTTTTAAATATTAAGTTACTTAATTTTAAAATTACCTCGTTTTCGAAAATCTGAAATCATCCAATTTCGATATTCTTCAATTCAAAATAAAATTGTTCAATTTTTATGCTTTGAGTTATAAATTATGGAATTTCAACTCCTATACAATAAAATTGTCCAATTTTTAAAATTGTAGTCTGAAATTTTCAAATTCTGTGTCAAGAAAGAAGGGTGTCAATTGGACCAGAAAATCTGGAATTTTATTGGCCGGGAAAAGGTTGGGAATTAAGAGTCAGGGACCAGTCAAAACCATTTTTTCTTTGAAAAAATTACAAAGAAAAATTGATTTTATAATTCTCAAGAAAAGTTTTAAATATAAAATTATTCAATTTTGATTGTTTTGAAATTACCCTGCTTCCAAAATTTTAATCTGCAATCATACAATTTCGAAATACTTCAATTTAAAATAAAATTGTTTTATTTTGAACAATTTGAACTATAAATTATACAATTTAAACTCCTTTCTAACGAAATGGTCCCATTTTCAAAATTTCATCTGAAACATTTCAGTTCCGTGCCAAGAAAGAAGGGTGTCAATTGGACCGGAAAATCGTTAATTTTATTGGCCAGAAAAAGATTCGGAATTAGTGTCAGGGACTAAGAGTTTTTCTTAAAAAGTAAAGTTTATGATTAAAATTTTTTGACAAAATTTTTAAAATTCAAGAAATTACGGAATTTTGAATTTAAATTATTTGTTTGATTTGATTTTTGGCACTAGACAATGTTTTTTATCTCTTTCTAATTTAAATATTTTGGTTCCTTTTAATTTTCTGCATCGACAAAAAATTAATGGACACTAACTTTCGGAGATAATAAATTTTTAGTTGACCGGACAAATTAATCCAGTGCTCAGAATTTTGATTCAATTTAAGAATTAAAAAAAATGAAAGTTAATTAAATTTCAAGAAGATTAGCGAGCTGAGATTTTTTATATTTTTTGTTTAACAACAAAGTTAATTTTTTTTTAATAAACGATCCCATTGTTTACAACTACCTATATTCATATAAAATATCGTAAAATCACCAAAGACCTTCCTTGAAAGCAATATTCAGCCGTTTCTAATATTTAAATAATTTTTTTTATGTTAACAAATCAATGAGTGAAGGTGCTACTTCAAGATTAAAAATACTTTGGGTTTATTTTTAAATTTTTTGTTCAGGATATACGTAAAAACGATGCTTAGTTATCTTTTTTTAAATCTAAAGTAATTGTCCATGTTATAAACAAATTTAATAAATAAATGCATGGCTTAGCCATTTTACGCTCTAAAGACTTCGTTCCTTTAACAAAATTGATAAAAAATTTTTTTAAATTAAACCATTTGTACAATTTGTTAATACCTGATAACAATTATTAATTGTTCAAATACATTTGATAAACAAATACAAATTGCAAATTACTTAGAAAAATCCTTCCTCTATGATATTTTACCAAAAAACAATAACTGTTTATTTTATGAACAATTTTATCAATAAAGTCAGAATAATATTTATTATTAATTAAAATAAATTTCATAAACAAATTAAGATTTTAGTCAATTCTCAACAAGCAGATTTCGGATTTTTAACGGAATTAACTCTAAATGACTTGGAAAAATCCTTACCTTGTGATACTTTATCAGAGAACAATAATTTTTTATTTTATAAACAATTTTATAAA
Source organism: Andricus coriarius (assembly GCA_932066315.1). NCBI lineage: Eukaryota > Metazoa > Arthropoda > Insecta > Hymenoptera > Cynipidae > Andricus > Andricus coriarius. The sequence goes on along the minus strand of CAKNWT010256454.1, from coordinate 7,018 downwards.
CAAATTCACAATCTGACTAATTTTCGTCAAATGAATGTAGTTTCTGTACGAAATCGACTGCCAATGACTCAAAAATTTACCCTATTTATTAGAAGATTTTGTCAGCTGGCATAATTTGTTATTTAATTAAATAAATTCATAAACAAATACAGATTTTCGTCAATTTTCAAATGACAGGTTTCGATTTTTCAACGGAAATAACTCTTAATGATCGTGCATAAAAAGATGCCGACTTTGTTGTTAAATAAAAAATTAGGTTAAAAAATAAAAAAATCGGCTTTCATAAATCTGTTTGAAGTTTATTTCACTTTAATTAAAAACAAAAAATCCTTTAATCGGATCAAAATTGTAAGCTCCAGACTAATTTTTCCACAAAAACTTTCTTTGCCCCACTGTGCGTTGAGCGAGATAAAATAAAAATAATTTTCGTCGACATTATATTTTAAACAATAAAATCTGAAAAATTGCTTACACATATTATTTTTGAATTTAATTCTGAATTTTTATAAAAAATAAAATCTAAAATATGTTAAGAATTCTGATCTGAAAGTCATTTTGAAGTTTGGTTTTTGATATTAAAAAAACATGCTTTTGAGAGAAAAATTGAGTCAAACATTTCTTTAGGATTTCTTTTGTCCAATTTTTGTTTGTTTTTGCATTTCAATAAAAAAGGCCTATAATTTATGCGAATACCTGTAAAAATAATAAAAATATAATCTACGGATTAGGGGATATAGCTTTTTTTAAAAAGTCGGGTCTCAAAATTCAAAATCATGTTACTATCTGAATTTAAAAAATTTTGAAAGACCATTTGAACCATAAATTTGACTTACCCAACACTGAAGTATCACTAAGTTTTATCAAAATCACTGGAATCCCTATAACTATGATATTGAGGTATTATTATTTATTTTTTATTATTATTTTCGCAGTATTATTTTTTAAGAACTACAGAAATTTGTGGGATAGCAATTTTTAAAATGAATGATCTTTTTTAATAAAATAGAATTAAATTTACAATTAAAAATTTTGCAACCCTGGCGATACAGATTTTAACATTAATTTATAGACACGCTCCTCTGAATTTGAATACCCAATTAAAAAAAAAATAAATATTCAGCAGATATCGAAGCATAAAATAAATATTGCAGAGCACGCTTATCCGTTTCCTGGCTTTTTTGGTCAAGGTTACGCCTACATTTTTAACACTCGTATCGATTCTCCTCGCTATCCATATATTAAAAAGAAAATTAAATAAAAAGCTATAATAAACTTAAAAAGACGAATTGCAGGCTTCACAGACTTTCACAGGATTTCAGAAAATATCATCATAGAATTTCAAGATATTTTATAATATTTTAGTGTTTTTTTGAATAATTTATCCACGAGAAGTGAGGTATTTTATAGGGTATCAAATATTTGAAATCAGTTTTTGGACTACCTGAATTCTTATTAATTTTTTGAAATTAAATTAATTCAGAAAAAAGAATTACTCCTTTCACTCCGCTGGTATTCGAACACCAGGTCAACTGATTTCCGGTCAGGTGCTCTAACCACTAAGCTACAGAGAGATCAGAGGAAGAATCCTTTTTCTAAAACATGCTTTATTTTGCAAGATGTTGATATACAAATCAATTTTTAATAGAAATCTGCATTATCGTCGGAGATAGTAATGGATCGACCATAAGAGAAATCACTTAACACATACTGTGAAAATGGAGATCCACAATATCGATCAAAGTTATAGCCTCTAATACAGAAAATATTTTAACGTCAGCTCAGACTAGATGGAGCTATAAATTAAAAATTTTAAAAATTAAATTTATTTAGAAAAAAGATCTACTTCTTTCACTCCGCTGAGATTCGAACACCAGGTTAACTGATTTTTGAAATGATTTCCCTTATGGTCGATCCGTTACTATCTCCGATGGTAATGCAGATTTCTATTAAAAATTGATTCGCATATTAACATCTTGTAAAATAAAGCGTGTTTCAGAAAAATGATTCTTCCTCTGATCTCTCTGTAGCTTAGTGGTTAGAGCACCTGACCGGCAATGAGCTGACCTGGTATTCGAATCTCAGCGGAGTGAAAGGAGTAGATCTTTTTTCTGAATAAATTTAATTTCAACAATTTTTAATTTATAGCTCCATCGAGTCTGAGCTGACGTTAAAATATTTTCTGTATTAGAGGATATAACTTTGATCGATATTGTAGATTTCCATTTTCACAGTATGTGTGAAATGATTTCTCTTATGGTCGATCCGTTACTATCACCGATGATAATGCAGATTTCTATTAAAAATCTTATTAATTTATCCTAAATTCTTCTAAATTTACTCAATTTTACTTAATTCAATGGATTTTTTTCTAATTTTAAAAAGTTTTTATTTAATTGGTCATGAGGATCAATTGATAAAATGATCAAATTATTTGAAATATTTTAAGGTATTTTTTCAGATTACTTGGCATTTTCAAGAGCTTTAAAAAATTTCAAGGGATGTCAAAAGATTTTAATGGATTCAAAATATTTTAGGCTATTTTAAAAGATTACAAAAAGAAATTTTTAATTAATTTCAGTAATTTAATGGGATTTCAAAGGAATTCGAAATATATTATGTTATTTAAAAGATTCCCAGAAATTTTTAAGAGCTTTAAAAAGTTGTAAGGGATTTCAAAAGGTATCAAAGGATATGAAATATTCAAGGAAATTTTAAAAGATTCCCAAAAATTTCTTTCTTTCAATAGTTTGAAAGGATTTCAAAAACTTTTAAATATTTTAAGGGATTATTTTCATGGATTTTAAAGAACTTATTTGAAATTAGTTTTTGGAATTCGCCCTGAATTCTTATTAATTTATCCGGGATTCTTTTGAATTCTTCCAAATTCATTCAATTTTACTCAATTCAATGGATTTTAAAAGTTTTTGTTTAATTCATCTTGAAGTCTTTTTAACACACCTTAAATTTATACGAATTTCATCAAATTCTTTTAAATGCCATTTTAATTTTTCTAAACTCATTTCAAACTTACTGAATTCAACGAATTTGTCATATTTTTGAATTGTTTTGAATTCCAATGATTATTTTTTTAATTCAGTTTGATTTGTTATGAATTTCATCAAATTGTTCTCGCTTCCCTTAAAATCCTCTAATTTTACTCAAATGTTACTGAAATAAATGGACTACGAAACAATTCCAAATAATTAAAATGAATTGTAATTTTTTGGAATTGTTTCGTAGTTATTAGTCACTTTTTTTGTTAGAAATTAGTAGGGTTTTAAATATTTGAAATATATTTTTTGAATTCACTCTGAATTCTTATTAATTCACCCCGAATTCTTTTAAATTCTTAAATTTTTTCATTTAGTTGAATTCTTCCAAATTTACTTAATTCTAGTTTATTAAATGGATTTTTTTGAATTTTTAAAAGTTTTTATTTGATCGATCCTGAAGTTTTTTAACGTCACCTTGAATTCTAAGGCATTTTATCAAATTCTGTTGAATTCCCTTTAATTTTTCTCAGCTTATTTCAAAGTTACTGAATTCAATTAAGTGTTTTCTTATTTTTAATTATTCTAAATTCACTTGATTTTTCAAAATTCACCTAGAATTTTTATAAATTTCATTGAATTCTTCTGTTTTATTTCAAATTCCTCTAAATTTGTTCCAATTTTACGAAAAAAATAAAATTTTTTTGATTAAAATTTTTTTTTCCATTTAATTTGAATTCTTTTGAATTTAACTTGAATTGTTTTAAAATAGTATGAATTTATCCTGAATTTGTTACCCTTTAAACGCGAAAAAAGTACCCTATGAGCGTGACAAAAAGTACCCTTTGGTCCCTATATTTTATCTCATAGGGACTGTGAGGCCTAAATATTTTAGGGTATTTTTAAAAATTTCAATAATTGGAAGGGATTTTTAAGATTTTAGGGTATTTTAAAAACATCGAAGACATTTTCAAGAGCTTTTAATTTGAAATATTTTAGGGAATTTATAAAGATTCCAAGGAATTATTAATTAATTTGATTAATTTAAAGGGATTTCAGAGGGTTTAGCATTTTTTAAAGATTTAAAACATTCAAAATATCTTAAAATATCTTAAAACCTTGTAGGTTTGAGGATTTCAATGATTTGAAGGGATTTTAAAGCTCTCAATGTATTTTAATACATTTTTCAGGATTTCAGGAATTATCATCATAGTATTTAACGGGATTTTATAATATTTTAGTAAATTTCAAAGAATTTATTCGCGACAAGTGAGATATTTCGTAGGGTTTTAAAGATTTGAAAAAATTTGGAATTCACCCTGAATTCTTATTAATTTATCCGGAATTCTTTGGAATTTTTTTAATTCAATTTAATTCTACTAAATTTACTTAATTCAGTGGATTTTTATTTACTTTTTAAAAGTTTTTATTTATTTGATCCTGAGAATCAATTGATAAAATGATCAAAGGATTTGAAGCATTTTCAGGGATTTTTGTTTAATTCCTTGGCATTTTCAAGAGCTTTAAAAAATGTTAAGGAATTACAAAAGATTTTAAAGGGTTTTATATATTTAAGGGTATTTTAAAAGATTCCAAGCCATTTCCAAAAAATTTAAACAATTTCAAAGAATTTCCTAGGCTTTTAATAATTTTAAGGGATTTTGAAAGATTTTAGTATTTTAATGAATTTCAAAGTATTTATTCACAAGAAGTGAGAGATTTCGTAGGATTTCAAATATTTGAAGAGATTTGCAAATATTTTTTGCAATTTATTTGGAATTCGCGCTGAATTCTTATTAATTTATCCTGATTTTTGTCGAATTCTTCTAAATTCACACGAATCCCACTCAATTCAATTAATTGTTTCATATTTTTGAATTGTTTTTAATTCACTTGATTGCTTTTTAAAGTCAGTGATTTTTTTTACGAATTTCATCTAATTCTTCTCATTTCCTTTAAATTCCGCTAAATTCACTCCAAGCTTATTGTAATCAATCGAATTGTTTCGATTTTTTAAATTCTTCCAATTTGTTTGAATTATATTTAATTTAACTTGAATTCTTTTGTAGTCATTAGTCACTTCTTGTATTAGAAATTAGTAGGGTTTCAAAGATTTAAAGAGATTTTTTTTTAATTCACCCTGAATTCTTTTCAATTCTTTGAATGCAATTAGTACCATTGTATCTGACTGTAAAATTAGTTATTTTTTTGAGTTTCTACTAAATGAAATGGTAAGATTTATGTTACTAAATGAATTAGTAAGAGTATTCTGCTAATCTGTTTGGTAGTGCCGACTTAATAATTAAATGAATAGCAATTAATTGCTATGGAAACATGATTTAATAATTTTGTTAACACTTTCTGCTGTTTATTGAGTTTTAATTGAGAAGCGATCATGTTTTCATAATTTATATTCTAAGTTTATATAGTTATATTAATAATAATTGTGTATAAACGATGCAATATTTAAAACTGAAATCAGGTAGAATAACAGCGTCCTTAGAAATTAAAATATTAAAATTTTTTTATTGTATAAAATCTTTGATAGATAATAAAATGAGATTTTTATTACAATTTTAATCATTTGTTCAAAGTAAAAGAAAATTGAGTTGTCATAAAATCATTATATCGATGATTTTTTAGTCTTTTTTTCATGTTTCAAACATATCACTTTTGAGGCAACACTTATAATCATCAGATCCAGTTTTCCTACGTTACAAAAATTATTATTTAACCTTAATTTTAAACAGAATTAAAAATTCTTTTGTCTTCCAAAAAGCCTTTTTTGAACCACCGTATTGGTAAACCTCGGATAAAATAAAATGAAAGTATCTACATACTTTAAAGCGTGAGAATTTGAATTTAGTTTATTTAATTTTTTAAAGTGAAAATTGAACTATTATGTTTGATAATTGATCGTTTTTAGTTAAAAATTAAATTATTCATCTCTTTGCTTCAAAATTCAACAGTTCGTTTGCAATTGTTTCTCTCCCTTGACGACTGAAAAATATTTTTAAGTTGAAAATTAAACTCATGTCGAAAAGTAGTTTTTTTGTTGTTAAATTCAACTCTTTCTGATTAAGAATTAATTTTTTTGTTTGGGGTAACAACTACTCGATTTTTCGTTTAGAATTCATCTTTTTTGGAATTCAAATTTACTTTTGTGAGTTGAAAGTGAAACCTTGAAAACCTGGAGAAAACGTTGAATTTTTCTCTACCTGAAAAAAACCTCGAAAAGTCCTTGAATTTTGCTTATGTTCCTGAAATTTTTATTCCCTTGAAGAAATTTTTTTTTTCAAATTTGTTCTCTGCTGAACAGAAAAAGACTCCAGAACCGTTTTTTTGGAGGTGCATGTATATAATAATCAAGGTGTCTACTCACCTTGAAAACCCTGAAAATGTTAGGGAAATCTTGTTTAAAGTCAGGGAATTTGTTTTTCGAGAGCATGACTAATTTTTTGTATAATTTTATAATATAAAATTGAATATCAAAATTTTTTAATTTTCTTTTTTAGTTAAAAATTCAACTATTTATTTGAAAATGCATGTATTTTGTTTGAAAATTCGACGTTTTGCTTAAGAATTCATCTCTGTAAGTTGAAAATTTAACTATTTGGTAAAAATCTCACATATTTTCTTGAAAGTTCAACTATTTGGCTGAAAAGTTAACTATTTTGTTGAAAATTCGTTCTGTTTGGCTGAAATATTAACTATTTAATTTTTCGCTGAGAATTCAAGTATGTGTGAAAATTCAACTGTTTTTGGTTAATGTTTGATTTCTTTGTTTCAAAATTCGAATATTTGGTTGAGAATTCATAAAAATGAATGAAATAAAAATGAACCTGCAAAAGCAGGTACGAAATTCAACTCTTTTTTAACATTTGTCTATTTGGACAGGAAATTCGATATTGTGGATTCATATAATTCAATTTTTTGTTGAAAATAAATAAATAAAATTAATTTTTCAAACTATAAAGTTTTCTTTTCCATTTCTGGTTGAAAATTAATCTTTTTTATTTTGAAATTCA
>CAKNWT010256447.1:0-11167 GCA_932066315.1 Andricus coriarius | reverse complement strand
TTCTACGATTGAAACTGTACCTAACAGTTCGACTGATTTTACCTAACTGACAGGTAATCTTTATCATCCCGTTGTATTATTTCTTACTGAATCACGAATTAAATTTTGATGAATTTATATTAATAATTCATATTTTCACATCAAATATTACCCTATTTCATTTTACATAACTGAAAGTGAAATTTTAATATAATGCCGTAATGTCCTCCGTTTACCGAACTAAGTTATGTAAAATTTAACACCCAAATTTTCTCCGTGAATAATTTAATTCTAGTAAGCAAATGAAATATTTCCTTTGACTGAAGAAATAGATATTTATGTAAACACAATATCTCGTTCATCTAAATAAATGTGCTTCATTGGTATAAATGCATGAACTCTTTGTAACAAATAAATATATTTTTAATGTAATTATTATTATTTTGAATTAAACCATTATTTATTTGATTGAAATAAACCTCAAGACTTGATTCAAGTATGCAAAATTAATTGATTCAAATGCGTCCGAATCAATTCAAAGAATCGAATTCGTTGAATCAAATAAATATTTCTTTGAGCGACTAATTCGATTTCAATGAATCTAGACCCTTTGAATCAAGGAAATCATTTTCTTGAATGTAAGAAATATTTATTTGAATCAAGAAAATATAGCCAAAGAATTAATTTCTTTAGATCGACAAAAGATATGTGTCTGTTTCAAAAAAAAATTACTACGGTCAAAGAATATTTTCTTGATGCTAAGAAATAGGATTCAAGTAAATGCATTTTCTTGGTTCCAGAAATTCTTTTTTTCAGTGTACCCCTACATATTCCTATTTGAACAAATTAGAATCAATATGCAGAAATGTGTAAAGAATTTTTAGCGCAGAACAATATAATGTGGTGATTATTATTCTTTTTTTATAGGGTAATGTGAAAGAATGTGATGTAAAAGAAAAACCCTTCAACATTTTGTATAAATTTGGATTCTGTAAATTAAAGTAAAATTGAAAAAATGTATAAATAATGAATAGTCACACGATGCATAAAAATAACCGTATTATATTTACATTAAAATGAAGTATAATTGATTTTAATGAAAAATTGGAAGCCGAAACAACTCATTTCGAAAAAGAATACTCTCCAAGTCCTGTCATCAATTTAATTATCAACTTATCACTAATTTTCTTTAGTAAAAACAATAGTCATTTTTTATTAAAAGTTTAGAGAAAAATTGATAGCCACTAAAGAAATAGTGAAATAAAACTAATAATTATTAGACATTTTTACATAGTATATTTATGACCGTCTTCTTATTTGATGAGATGTAGAGAGTAAACAAAATGCTAAATTTTCAAATATATGCAGTAATGTTATCAAAATTGCCAATAAATAATTGTTATGTTTAATATTGAAAAAACTTATATTAATCTACTGTACCACGGATAAATGCAAATTGGTTACAAACTGTTTTTTGGTTATACAATTTTTAGTGAAAGAACGAGAGGTTGACATGACAAGTTGACCGATGGAGTGTACAGCTGTATACTCACTTCATGCAAATTTAAATGAATTTGCTATGTTTTGAAATTAAAATTTTCTTAAATAGTTCTCTTAATTGTATCTTAAACATTTTGGAAAACTTTAATCAACATTTTTACACCCCAAAAAAGAAATTTTGAACAAAATTTTGTTAACAGTGTTTTTATTGCATAGTAAAAATGTTATAAATGAAGTTTTCAGTACATATATATCTTCTGCTTTTCAGGAAATATCCATTTGAATATGTTGATTAAAAAAAATTTAACGATTTATTTCACTTTGTATTTTTTGATCTTAGCATTGTAACATTGGACAGTCTTTGTTTCCAATATATCTATAAATTTTTTAGTCCAGAAAAACGTGTCTGAGAGGAAATGCCTCCTCTAATTTTTGAAACAGAATATTCTCGTTTCCTTTGACTCTGAAAATCGATATAAGTAGACATCTCCGAAATGATCCATGTCCCGATGATAAACCGGCCCAAAGTAAAGCGCATCGAGCAGAACGTTTGATCGCGGTAACGGATTAGTTACGAAAGTGGCTAAGCTCGACGGATGCAGTGCCAGGCCTGGACCAGAGGCTTTGCAAGATCCCCCCTCTTATTCCGAGTTCCACTCTTATAACCCGTCAACTCCCTTTCCTCCGCGCGTATTATTCATCTCCTGTTCCCCATATTTCCCTCTCTCTCCCATTTCTCTCTTGTCTTCTCACTTCTGCTCTCCCTCTTTCTCTTTCTCAGGCCCAGAACTCTACGGCGGCCATCTTGCATACCTGAGCCGCCGCATTGCTCGTACCTCGAGGGCAAAAGGTAGAATATCTCGGCAAGACGATGGTGCGAGGAGCGGCGTGAGAGGGGTGACAGGTTGGGGCAGGCTGCCTGGCCCAGGAAGGGAAGGAGAGGAGAGTCCCTTATTGAGAGGAAGCAAGTGAGAGAGACCTAAAGCACGCCAGAGAGGGAAAAGGATCGAGAGAAAATGAGAGAGAGAGAAAGGAGACTCAATGCCCCTTGGGCCCGATGGATCGGAGAGGGACGGCGTCAGCCTGCTCGAAGAATGCTCTCTGGCTGCGGCCGTGCTGGGACCGGCAGTTAGTCGAGTCGGGTCACTCCGCAGGAAAGGTTATTTTCGTCGAGGCCTTCGGTAATGAGGCCACGTTTTTCACGTGTGCAGAAAAAAAGCCCGACGATTAGGTGCCTAAATCGCGGAACTGATGCACGTGACAATAAGCACAATTACGCGCGCGAATACCTTTCCGGAGAATACGCATTCAAGCGAGACCCGCGAGTCTAGTGTTTCGGTCAGTTATAATTTCTTCTACGCTGGACCATATTCATCTCTGTGCCTTATTTCAAATTTGGATACAAGTGCCACCTGTTGTGATGAGATAATTTATTGGAAATTTTCTTGTTTTTGGTTTCAGTTTAAATTTTTCACTCTAGTGATATGTGAATAGTGTTCTCCAAGTTCTCCAAATTGTGTGTTCTCCAACCTGCCGGAGTGGAATACAAGAGGTACTCAAGGACTAGCAAAATCGCTAGGCGGCGAGGGGACATTGATCCTGACGTGCATCATCGACAAGCGCGAATGGATAGACATGGAGAGGAATGACATTCGGTTTGAAGGTAACCTTCATTATGATTGGAAAGGATTTATTCATTTCTAACGCGAGTCTTCAACTCTACCGGACTTTTGGTCCCTCTAAATATTTATTTTTTGCGGGAATCTAATTTTAACTAAAAACTCGAAGCCGTCAGAGAGATAGTCTTATCTTAAAAATTGTTGTCCCTTTATATCCAGGTAGGCGAGTCAGAGAACAATAGGCCTACTGTTAAGAAGTTCGGAAAGACTTGAACATCTTGAGCGAAGGATTGAAGACGCGTCTCGCGAGGCGCGGTTCTACCGGTCAGTGCCCCCTCTACCCGAGAATTCTCGTCCCATGTTTACTTGAATTTTAAGAGCGATAAAGAGTCTGGTCTCTGCCGATTATCGCGAATTCGATCTGGTCTTATGCGAGCTGCAACAAGAGTAGAGAAAAATCGAAAGATGTTTCGCTGCGAGGGCACGGACAATGTTTATTGGCGTTGATTTATGCAGTCATGCACGACGAGAGGATGCCTTTGACGTGAAGAAGGCGGGAAAAATTGGACGATGACGGATCGATTAATGATGAGGAAAAATTGTAACAGGTAGCATCCACTTATGCTACATAACTAAGGGGAGGAGGGATAGAGAATTGAAGATAAGAAGGGTGGTGAAGGGTTTGAAGAGATGCCCCTGAGTAAATTTGCAATTTTGGCCCTGGTCCTTGGCCTGTTGTCAACGGACCAAAATGGCGGTCGAGCTGACAGCGTGGATAATAACCTACCGCAAAAGGTTGCGAGGTTGGTGCCGCGGAGGTCACCCATGCTGCCCCAGGATGGTGCAAATATGGGCCTGGTCATGCAGAGTAGAGCCGTAGACACGAGAGTTCAGTTAGAGGTGAAGGAAGGAGAACCAAAAGGTACTTTAGCAGGAACAATACCAGTGAAACCTGGCTTTACCTATAGATTCAATGAACCTCCTGTAGAGTTCACGTTGGATCCAGTTACAGGCAAAATTAAAACCGCAATAGTACTAGATCGGGAGTCCCTGAGTAGTGATAGGTTTGACCTCGTTGTTCTTTCAAGCCAGCCAACCTACCCGATAGAAGTGCGGATACTAGTTCTCGACATCAACGACAATAATCCTGAATTTCCTGAAACAAGTATCGCGGTTAGTTTCTCAGAATCAGCAGCAGCAGGGACCAAACTTTTGCTAGATGCTGCAACGGACAAGGATACTCCTGAGAATGGTGTCGTCGACGACTATTTCATCGTCGATGGCAATACCGACGGGAAGTTTCGGCTTTCTGTCACAGGCAATCCGACCGGGGAAACGTCCTATCTTCATTTGGAAACCACGGGGAAATTGGACAGAGAGCAGGTCGAGTTTTATTCTTTAAATGTTTGTGCAAGAGACAGAGGACGTCCGCCGCGATTGGGTTACCTTTTGGTGAATGTGACAGTATTGGACGTAAATGACAATCCACCGGTATTCCAACAAAGCGATTATGTCGTCGCTTTGAATGAAAGTGCTCCCGTTGGAACCAAGGTGCTTACGGTGCACGCCATGGACAAAGATTCCGATGATAATTCCAAGCTGACGTACTATCTTCCGGATATGGAGAGGCAGTTCACGATAGACCCAGAAACAGGTACAATTACGACAGCCGAAGCCTTGGATTGTCCTCAGCAGAGTTGCTCGATACAGCGACCAGGTGGTGGATGTCCTAAAAGTTGCGTTATAACGGTTTTCGCCCGCGATCATGGTTCACCAAGGCAAGATGGACGCACTTACGTCACCGTGAACCTATTAGATGCTAACGATCACGATCCTGAGATAAGATTCAGTTATTTCCCAGCTATTGCTGGTTTTGCAACCGTTGACGAGAATGCGGTTAAAGATTCAATAGTGGCTGCAGTTACAGTAATTGACAACGACGAGGGTCTCAATGGAGAGACCACAGTCGAAATTCGGTCCGGAAACGAATTGGGCCATTTTAGACTTGGTCACAATGCGCAGAACTTTCATATTGTTCGGGTAAACGGCCGACTAGATAGGGAGGAAATTCCGAAATACAACTTGACCATCGTTGCCACTGATAAGGGAACACCGCCGAGATCGGCTACAGCTTATCTCGTGATCCACGTTAACGACGTCAACGATCACGAACCGGTATTCCAGCAAAGCGAATATTCAGCCGTATTATCAGAACTATCTCCTATTGGCAGTTTCGTGGCAAGTATTTCCGCAACCGATGCAGATTCCGGGCTCAATGCAAGAATCTATTACGACTTCGACTCGGGTAACGAACAAGGCTGGTTTGCCATTGATCAAGATACTGGTTTGGTCACAACGATCGCGACTTTAGATAGGGAAATACAAGGTAGCGTCGAGTTACGCGTTTCCGCCCGAGATGGAGGTCCAAATCCGAAGTACGTTTCAACCCACTTAAGAGTTACCGTTTTAGACGAGAACGATGAAGCCCCGAAATTCGCCCAGAGTATCGTTGAAGTAACTCTTTCGGAAAATACGCCCTCACATAGTTTAGTGGCCACTTTGTCAGCAGTCGATAATGATCAGGGAACTAACGGAAGTGTAGCTTATAGTCTTCATCCCAGCGTGTTAGCAGATCATCCAAAGACCTTTGCTTTGGATGCTTTAACAGGCCAGTTAACTACCAAAACAAGTTTGGATCGTGAAACTACTGCAAATTATAGGATTTTAGTTATCGCTAAAGACCAGGGTACACCGCCACAATCATCGACAGCTACGGTACTTTTGAATTTAGAGGATGTCAATGACAATGCTCCTGTTTTTTACCCACGCACGTACCTGATGCCAGTTCCAGAAGATGCCTTGCCAGGAACTTCGATAGGAAAAGTAACTGCTACTGATGCAGATACTCGAGAAAATGCTCAAATAAAGTTCACATTAGAATCCGGTGGGGAGGGACTTTTTGTGATTGACGAAAGAACGGGTGAAATTATCTTGCAAGGATCATTAAGAGCAGCACATAAAATTCTCTACGAATTAATCATTTCGGCTAGGGATGCCGGGGACAAAACCGCAGTCAAAAATGCGGTTGTGGAGATCCTGAGGGAAGAGGATCTTGAACATTTGGAATTTGACACCTACAACGGCTATGAGTTTCGGATAGCAGAAGACATGGGAGAATGCAACGAAATGCCATCAAGTTTTGGCAGAGAAGTAGGAAGTATTCAGGTAGCTCAGTACAGCAACTCCAAAGTGTCCTATTCTATCATTTTTGGGGATCCCAAAGGCAATTTTAAGATTGACGAAAATTCGGGAGTAATTAGCACTGCCGGATGTCTTGATCGAGAGCAAGTAGCTTATTACAGTTTACAGGTCGCAGCGAGGGCCGGATTGGCACATGGTATAACATACGTCAATGTGACAGTCCTTGACATCAATGACAACTCTCCTAGGTTTCCTAAGGGAGAACGAGACGAAATTTTCCTTAAAGAAAATGCCGCAGTGGGACAAGAAGTTTGTCTCGCAAGGGCAAGGGATCGGGACGCAGGCACCAATGCCAGGATTACATATTCTCTGACACACAATCCTGGAGATCAATTTAGAGTTGCAGAAAATTCAGGAATTATTTATCTTGACAGGCCAGTGAGAGCCGCACCAGGGACCGTATTACAGTTAGAAGTAACAGCAATGGATTCTGGAAACCCGCCCCTTTCGGCCCAGCAGCAGGTGCGAGTCACTATCGAAGACGTTAATGACCACACACCGGTTTTCAAGCTGACGAGCTACGAAACCTCACTCCCCGAATCAACTCCCGTCAACGAGCGCTTTTTTGCACTCGTCGCATCGGATATTGACCTAGGAGCGAGCGGAAGAATTCTCTACAGTGTTACTGACGGAAACACAGAAGCTCGTTTTGGGATTTTCCCTGATGGACAACTCTACGTCAAGAATGCCCTGGATCGAGAGGAACAAGATTATTACGCTCTCGAAGTAACTGCTAGCGATCAAGGCAATCCAAGGAGAAGTTCGATAGTTCCGGTGGTCGTGCACATTATAGATGAGAACGACAATGCTCCTCAGTTTACCAACTCTAGTTTCACATTTCATCTCCGAGAAAATGAACCATCTGATACATTCGTTGGAAAGCTGCTGGCTACGGATCGAGACGTGGGTCGAAATGCCGATTTAACATTTTCACTTCCTTCCACCCAACAGGACTTTACTGTGGACCCTAGAAACGGATTCATTAAGTCGCTTCACGTCTTCGATCGCGAACAATTGGTAGCCAACACTGGGGGCAGCTACATCACCCTAGAGGCTACTGTAACCGACAATGGACTCAACCGCTTAAGAGACAGGGTTAAGGTCACTGTATACATTACCGACGTTAATGACAATACTCCCAAGTTCCTTCGAATGCCCTACCGGGTTCAAGTCAGCGAAGGTGCGGCCGTAGGAACGCAACTATTACGAGTCTACACTTCGGATGCCGACGAGGGTTTAAATGGGGACGTGTTTTACTCCTTAGAAGGCGGCAATCAGCAGGGTCATTTTATGATCGATGAAGCCACAGGACAAATTTCCTTAGCCAAGACCCTCGATCGTGAGACTCTGGACATGTATCACTTAACAGTAGTCGCTCATGACGCCAGTATGGAAATGCGTCTTTCTTCCAGCGCTTTAGTGCAAGTTGAGGTCCTCGACGAAAATGACAATACTCCCATATTCGTTGACAATAAATCGGAGATATCGGTTTTAGAGACCACGCCCATAAACACAGAATTCCTGAGGTTCAAAGCGACTGATAGTGACCTTGGATCTAATAGTGAATTAACCTTTGCCATAACTGCAGGAAACCGGAGAGATACTTTCCAGATAGATCCGCTCACTGGTGCTCTTTATTTAAGAAAACCTTTGGATTACGAGGACCTCGTGAGCTATACTTTAAACATCACCTGCAGCGATTCCGGGCATCCGAGGTTGAGCAGCGTGACGACACTACGAGTGGATGTTATCGACACGAACGACAACCCACCCGCCTTTCCAAACACCGCGATAGTACGACAAATACATGAGGGCGTTGCTGTTCATGGGCCGATACACACGGTTACTGCAGAAGATCCTGATTCTGGAGAAAACGGTATCGTCAGTTATGCGATCGCCCATCAGGAACCTGAAGATCAAAAGCGTCGTTTCGGGATAAACCCTTCGACCGGGGTGATTCACACGCTCTTGCCGATCGATAGGGAGGAAATCGATACTTTCAAGCTGACGGTGGTGGCTACAGATAGGGCGCAACCACCTTCTGCTCGACTCTCCGCTGAGAAATTGGTGATAGTAATTGTCTTGGACGTTAATGACAATGCACCGATTTTCGTTAGCATGTCCGCAGCCTTGTTACCCTTAAGGGGAAGTTTGAGTTATCAGTCTGGGACGGAAATTCCGGTTGCACAATTGCATGCCAAGGATTTGGATTCAAGTACAAATGGTCTCGTGACTTATGAATTGTTGAGGTCAGGGGTTAATTACTCGGACATGTTCAGAATTCATAGAAGTTCTGGTTTGTTGACGATGAAACTGCCAAGTTCTTTGAAGAATTTTGAAAGGGCTTCAAGGTATCAGGTTGGGGTGCGTGCTACTGATGAATCTGTTCAAGCTGAAAGAAGATCTTCTGAAACGTACGTAACTTTGATCGTACCGGGTGAGGATGATGACCCACCAATGTGGGAACACAACAGTCAAATGGAGGGCAGCGTGTACGAAAATGAGGCGGCGGGCGCGAGCATTTTACGATTGAGTGCGCGAACTAGAAGATCGAATGTCGATTTAGAGTATTACGTGACGAATGTGACTGCCGGGAATGGTGGACCACAGGTAGAAAGATTGTTCGACGTGGACACGAAAACAGGTGTTCTTTCAACGGCAGCAGTGCTTGACAGGGAGGCTGGAGTCCAGTGGTACGAGGTCGAAGTGTACGCGATCGTTGTTGGCGGAAGCAGACCGAGCACAGCTTCTACTAAGGTGAGATTTTTAAAGACTTTTTTATTAGAAGTAAAGATAGATTATATGATAGAGAAAGGGAAACAACATTTTTAAGAAATTTAGTCAACTGAACATCCTTTTTATATAAATCATTGTTAGTAGATGATTACGTTTTAAGAAAGAAAATCTCAAGAACTTTAGGTAGCATAAAAAACTCTAAAACTTACCAATCAATTTCAAGAGAACTGAAAAAACTGGACTGAAATCCTACTTGATGTCTAGGTTTTCTGGTTTGAGGAATATTAGTTTCTTGTTCAACTGAAGAGAATTATAATATTATGAAACTCTGCCATGTCACATTCCACCTTTAATTTATAAATTGAAAGAAATTCCCATTTTAATCAAGTTTTCAAAATGAAAGTAATAAATATGAAAATGAATAGTCATGAAGAAAATTTGCGACTATGAAAAAGTATGGATGGGAAAAAATGCCAAAATATGAACACTCTGAAGCAAATGTATTCAAATTTATGGAAAATTTAAATTACTTCTCCCCACTGATATGCATTTTTTCCATAAATTACACTCCATTTATTCACAATTTACTGTTCCAATGGTTCATTTATGATCTGCAGAATAAATAATGTTTCTTTTAGTCCAAGCAATACATTTAAATTTTGCTGACTTTGGTGTGGGGGTTTACATACTCTTTTGAAATTCACTGGAAATTCGGAATTGAGAAAATTACGCTGGTTTTTCTGAAATTAAAAAATTCTCAATTTTTCATAAAATACGCGAAATACGAAAAAAGTGAACTAAGTTAATTTATTATTGTTTATTGTTCATATAATTGAGAAATCGTATAAGAACCGATACCCCACACGTATTTTTTGACAAAAATTCGAAATTTAAAAAAATTATCACCATTTTGTTAATTGTTTTATGTTTGGCATCCGGTCCTAAAAGTTTTTTACTGGCGAAAGGGACTTTTTACGCCAAATTTCATGCTATTCTAACAATTTGTGTCAAATTTTCAATATTTTCAGTCTAGCGCTTGGATATTGGAACCAATCTACAAAACAAGTTATTTAATTAGTTTTTACATGATTTTGTAATACAAAAGTACACTTTACCTCACCGCAACCTTATTTCCTAGAGAAAAAAAAACTAAATCTGATCGAGCGAAATCGATACAATATATTGTATCGATTTCGCGTCAAAAAGTTTGTTATGAAACTTCAACTAAACTATAATCTCTTTCCGTGTTCATATATCAAAGATGTAAGAGGGGAAGGAGTATAAAATGTGCACAAATTCAGGTTATCCCAGAGCATTTAATGCACCAAAGTTTGTACAATTAATTTCCATGTAAAATATACTTTTTCTGATACTTCCCTGGTAGAAATTTATTTTTACAATAAAATACAATAAATTACAATAAAGTACAATAGTTCGTACTTCTTAATATGTGTAGAAATATACGCTAATAGAATTTCAGAAGTAACTACAAATATGTACATTATACAAAACATTAAACAGGATATCTATTAACTGGAAAACCGGGAACCCCCGGGAATTAACCGGGAATATAAATTCGAACTAGGAATCATACTTAAATTTTTGGAAAATGTGTATTTTGAAAGCTTTAAATAAGAGAATAAAAAAGTTGCCTTGAGATTTTTGAGAAAATTTTTAATGAATTTTTATTTTCAAAAATTATTCTAAGAGAATATTTCAAAACATTTCAAAAAGTTTCCGAAATTCTAAAAAAAGAATCCAGAAGATTTTAAGGCAATTTTTCTAATTATGCAGAATTTACAAAAATTAATAGTTTTGAAAAAATAAAATAATATTAAAAAATTTGAAAATATTTCAAAAAATTTATATCAAAATGTAGGTTTTTGGACATTTTGAACATGTTTAAGAATTTTAAAGGGTTTCAAGTAAACAAAAAAAAATTCTGTAGATTTCTGAGAAAATCATAAATGATTTTCTATTTTGAAAAATTAATTTTTAAAGTAAATTTCGAAAATTGTCCACAGATATCTAAAAATTTTGAAAAAAGCTGTAAGATCTTAAGGAAATTTTTT
>CAKNWT010256430.1:0-10090 GCA_932066315.1 Andricus coriarius | reverse complement strand
ATGTAGATAGAATGAGATGGATCAAAGTGGCCATTTCCTTAAAAAGTGACTATACTGACTTTTTCTTAAATAGTAACTAAAAAGTGAATTGAAAAAAGTGACTGTGTGTCAGCCCTGATAATTAAAGATGATTGGATGAAAAAATGTAGAAAGGGTTTTATATCAAATGCATTTTCAAGCAGATCGATCATTATTACGTTACTTTTTCTCTAAAGCTAAATTTAACTTTTATCACTTCTTTCAAGTAGGAATGTATTAAAAATTCTTGTAAAATTTTTATTTTTATCAACTGTACGTGCCAGCTTTACAATGAGCCAAGGCAATACAAATTATAGTATATTTAATTTTTTTATGAGAAAGGATAGGCTCTAAAATGAGCTCTACAATTTTCAAAAAAATAATAATGAAGACTTAAATTCAAAAATGGAACAAAACACTGTAATATGCATTTAAAAGAGTTCTGACACGATAAAAAAACCGTTTCTGATTTCGACGCAAATACTAACTTCTGGGACAGACGTGTAAGAAGTCCCACAGAAAAATGTTCACTCCACTTTAAATTGTTCTTCCTCGTTTTTTTTCAAATTATTTTCAAATTAAGAACTCATGCTTTCTCGATAATGGAACAATTTCATTTGTGGATTAAATATTTTCATCCATTAACATGCTCTCTGATTTTTCGCGTCATGAGAATGAAGCTGGGTCGTGGAACGTGGCGAATGTATTGATTAAAACGTTAAACATAATTAGTACAGAGAAAATACAATTTTATGTTTCACAGAATTCCAAATGATATTAATATTTTGTTATGTTTGAGAAAAATAAGGGGTAATCAATATCCATACCAAAATATACAATACTGTTTATCCGATTATTTTTCGAAAACATAGTTTCCTTTCAATTTGGACAACTTTTATCCAATTTCCTTCTAAGCTTACGTAGTTCATACAAACAGTCCATCTTTCAGAAAAAATCAATCAAGCTGCCCACGCATTGCGACAAAAATACTTGAAGATGGAAAAGTCTTTCCCCTTTTAAAGATCATAAAAAGTTTTTCGGACTAATTTTAGTATGATCATATATGGCTTTCCAGTACATCCATTTCCAAGTTAGAATAAACATTCTGGATACAGTCGATAAGTGGAGTTTTTATTTCGAAAGAAGTATTTGTTTACAACTTTTTATCTCTAAAATGATAATACTAATTAAGCTACATGACTGAGATCTTTTTTTATTTGTTTGCGACTCATTCTTGTTATTTTCGGGAACGAAATGTCTCGTCGTCCCGAAATTCGGGATGAGTATTCAAATATTCTCCACAAGTTTGGATAGTCGTCCCGAATTTTTGGGACAACTATTCCATCCCCTTTTCCTGCTCCGCTAATTTTGCGAGACGATCAGATGCAGTCATTTTAATGTCTTAATGTTTTAATGTCCGATATCACATTATAATAAAATTATAATAAAAAGTATAATTGTTTTCAAGGAAAAGCGATGTTATTTTTTCCTTTCGTGAGAACCAGGGAAAGAAATCTGTGGAATTTTAGTAAAAAAATTCTGTGAAGTATAAATCTGTGAGAAATTCATAACAATGCCACAAAAATTACGTTGGTATTTTATAAAAAGTGCAGAAGAATTTCATGCAAATTCCTTCAAGCTTTAATAGAAAGTGGATTTCAAAGAAAAATGGTTTAAGCCGTAGAATAATAAATTTGTAAAGAGAATAAATAATAAACTTTTCTCTGGCATGTTTTTTAAATTCTGTAGTGCCTTCAAGAATTTAATTTTTAATTTTATTCCAGTTTTTATTGGTAAAAATGCAACTTTTAGTTGATATTTGGCAATAAAGTTGCTTAATTCTGCTGAATATTTCTAGCTTTGCTTAAATAATAAAATTTTACGTTAATAAATATTAAACTTTTGTCAGTTTGATTATGCAATAAAATGTGACATTCTCTGTCATTGTCCTTCAACTAAAACTAAATTCTTAATAAAGTGTGTGAATTTAACAACATTCTTTCCTTCGTGTCTTTCAAATTACCTAATTGGCATTGAGGAAAAGCGACAACAACGCTTTCGAGGTTTTCGTGACACGGATATTTTATAGAGATGGATTCAAAAATTGTGCGTATAGCACGCGTTTGTTTACTAGTAAGAGAAAACTAGTGTTTTAATTCTGTTTAAACTCATTTTCTTACAAAATCATTTTGAACTTCAGGTATGTTCGCTGTCATGATCAATGTCAAAACTAAAACTTTATTTTTATCTGTCTACTTTCGAAGTTGTACATAACTGAATGAAATTCTAATCCATTCTTAGAAAAGGCTCTTAGGAAATACTCTTACAAAATTGATGAAGCCCCTTTCAAAAATGGCTCTCCCCTTCAAAATGAAAAAATGTTGATGTCATGATAAGAATTACTATTGAAAAATATTTATCAATGAAACGTTCTCTCAGAATATGAAATTGCTCTACACATAGTTCTGTCAATAGGAAAAAAAATTTTAATGAATGAAGCAGTTAATGATATAAAAAGCGGTGACTGAATGTGGACTTGCAATTACGCAAAGGACGGAACGAATCGGAGTTTTTTTTCTCTGAGCTGAGAAAAGTAGAACCAGTGCATCGCGATGGTAGTCGACCTATATTTGAGTTGAGGACGCGCGGAAAATCGCTACGCTACTGTCTCATTAATGGCTTTGTAATGATGGCCGTTGCAATTTAATCTATAGACAAAGTAAAACTATATCCGACGGAAGTCTGCGCGCGCAAAAGATTTTGTTAAAAATTAATAGGGCATTGATTTGCTAAAGAATTAAAAGGTCTCTATTTCTGTTCATAAACGCGCATTTACACCGTAGGCTGAGCATTCCAGAACGTCGTCACTCCTTACCCTACATTTGGGTTTCACATCCGGCACGTTATTCTCCAGTCACTTCTGATTGGTGCATATTCTCGACTCGATCTTCCAAGCCCTTTTTCTATTTTACTTCACCTTTCATCCGATCAGTTTGATTTATAGATTACTGATTCTTTTCAATTAATCCTCTCGACTTGAAACTTCCTCAAGTAGTTTCTATCTCATGAGACTACTTTCTATCTTCTGTGAAAGTAGTTTCTATAATACATACTTTCAAAGCTTCCGCAATCCAAAGAATTCTATAGAATCGTTGTTTGTTCTTTTTGTAAAGAGTACATTCACTTATTATAATTTTGTTGTATCATGGACTAATGCATGTTATATGTGGAAAATAGTGACATTTATTTATTTTACTCAATTTGCATGACAATTTTGATTTTTGAAATTTTTATATCATCTCTTTAATCAACTTTTGGAAGATGTTCTTACTATTTTAAAGCATGTTTACAACCGCGCTTTTAAATTTCATCTATTTAAATTTCGATTTTTAATGATTATTTAACGCTTTCCCGAGTCATATCCGGGCTGAGGGAGATTTCTTTCTCGTTCTTCAAAAAATGATTTGTGTGTGTTTTCAATATTTTCAATATGTTAAAAGCAACATTTAATGACAAAGTCTATTATTTTGTAGCACTTTATAGTATCAAATAGAATTTCAATTAATTCAAACTACTTGAAAAGCAAAATATTTTTCGTAAAGACATTACTTTTCTAAGAGACGGACTTAGTTAAAAATTAACCAAAAAATTAGTAAAAAATGAACCAGTATCTGATTAATTTAAAAGTTTAATTCATAAAAATTGGATTGAGTTCAAAATTAATCCCAAACTGGTATAAAATTAATCGGAACCAGGTTCATTTTGAACGAAATTCATAACAAACGGACTTAATCTAGGACGAACTAAGGAAGTTTAAAGTATATTTAACAAAAATAAACTTTTATGAGGTAATAAGATTTTTTGAAGTTGAATTGACAATCGAATAAAATACTCACAAGTATTAATTTACTTAAAAAGCACCATGTAATATTTTTTACAAAAATTGTATAATATTGGGTGTTGTATTAACTGTTCAAAAGATATGTCTGAATAAGACTTTTATCTCGATTTTTATCATTCACTTTCTAATACACTGATTGATTCCAGATATGAAATTTTAAAATGTTAATAAAAATTTCTTACTTCCTATTAGATTGCCTGACCTAATTTTTCGCATCCAAATTATTGAAAGAGAAATAATTTGCTACAGGAAAGCAAAATACTTCTATTGAACAATACGATGTTAAAATGATTATTGTGTAATTTGCTGACAACATTTTTAATTTCTAGTTTATTCTATAATATAATAATCAATCATTTACAAATTTGTAATTTTGAATCATTCTCATCGTAAAGGTTAGGACATTTTTAATTTCTAACACTTCTAACTCCTACATGCATAATCTTTTATATAGGGCAAAACTAGAAAATGAAAACCAACTATAAAAGTTTTGCAACAAAGGAGTAGTTTTTTTAAAATTACCCTTAAAATCCAAATACTCATTACTTTCTGATTTTTTTTTCTGAAAGAAGAAAAATAGGCATCGCCTTTTTTCCTCTGAGAAGCAACAATTATATCGTAGGCTATCTCTTCTGTGACTTAAAGCGTAAAACCTGCCTCATTTGAACTCGATTCGGTCCATACATGACAACTAGAGTGATTATAGTAAATTCTTAAAATAGTTGCAATGGGAATGTTTATTTAATTGCTCAATTTTACATAATATAGAAATCTAGAAAAGTTAAGCAAGCATCAATGTTTACATCTAGAAACAAATAAAATTTTAGATATTACTCAGAGCTGATATGTACTCAGCTTGACATACATTAAAGGGCGTTTTTATTTTACTATTTTACAACCAAAATAAACAATATAAACTATCGTTGTTTTCAGATTTTAACACGGATACTTCATGCTTCTTATTTACTCTCTAAATTAAAATTATTACAAAATTACTGTTTCGAACTCGAAGTCGTTTACCAATTCATTTAATTTATAGTAATTTTTTACTGATTATTCGGGGAGTTATTATATTAGTTAGTCAAAAATCGAACCACTAAATGAATTATTAAAATTTGTCTAGGAATTAGTAATTTTTCACTAATTCAGCAGTCAACTCTACACTAAATTAATTAGTAGACAACTTGTCATTATTTAAATTAGTTGTTTCTTACTAATTCAGATTCTAAATCTGAGTGGGCTAAAATTTGACTAATTCAATCAGTACGAATAAGCTGAACTAAAGGAGAGCTGCTTAGAGGATTAGAAGTGATAAAATATAAGTTCCCAGAATTTGAACAAAACTGATATCAGTAAAAAACTTTCCACGGTCGCAAATAACATGTTATAACATGAAAAAATTATTAGTCTCACCACCGAGCGCCACTTTTACAGAATACTGATGTAATCAGTTGAAATAAATAAATTAATTCAATCAGAAGCTTGAGCCTTATTGTCAGTAATTTATAATATTATATTATATATTTACATATCTAATTGTCACTTATTGTTAGTATCCTAAGAAATTTGATATCCCAAGTGCAATCTTCGATAGGATTTTTAAACAAAACAGGGGCTTTATAAAGTCCCGAAGTATCGATCGGCCTGAAGGCGGTCGTGATTGGCGAGCCGATGAAAATGAAAGGATGGTGCTCGGTAATATCGGTTTGGCGAAAACGGGAGGCAAGGTGCACGTGCTGTAGTCGCGTCGAGGGCAACGACCGTTAACTGCACAACTAGGACGTCCTTCTCTCGCGTGTACACACGACGTTCCAGCTGGCGTCCGACGACCCCCTTTTCCACTCTCGGTGCATTGTAGCCACATAGCATCTACGTAACTACAACGTTAATCCAGGAGTTCCGAATGCGAGCAATCCTATCCTATCCATTGCTATGAAATTCTACCAACTGCTATGCATTTCCGTCAATTGCCACGTATTTCTAGCAATTTCTAGACATTATTAGGAATTTCTATCGATTTCTATGAACTCCTAGACATTTATATCAATTGCTATGCATTTCTTAATGTTTCTATCCATACGGAATACAAAAGGGCTGAAAATGCATCATCACAAAGGTCGTCAATCGAGACTCCAAGTCGCTTCCGAACACGAATTTCTCCTTCTATACGTCAAACTTGGTGAGAAACAACATTTTTTTTCTCCCTGGCTCCCTACTTGGTCTCAGCTAGTCATATCCTGAAAAAGAGGAGAATGCGACCCGAGAGCTAAAGTTATTTAATCGAAAACTCCAAAGAATTTGAGACCATTAGAGTGTAACATTTCTTATTTTGCACAAAGTAAATAAAATGCCTCAATCTCACGCAACGTTGAGATTTATGGAATTTTAGAGAAGTTTGAAACATGAAAATTTGAAATGATTGTGAGAAATTCCAGGTTCTTGATTTTATGAGAATTGAAAATTATCTAGTATAACTTTTTACCCGTTGAATCTCGAAGATCTAGCCTGGCCTAAATTAGGTGCTAATCATTTTTCATAACACTTTTGTTAAACAAGTTGTGTACTTTTTAACTTACACTTTAGAAATTCGGATGGAATATAGCAGTAAAGACTTTAAAACCTTAAAAATTATTAATCTCATTTTTAAGAAAAAATAAATTATTTACCGAATTTCGAAAGTTGAAAGGAAATTTGTAATTTTTAGTGTTATAACATATTTAAGGCACGGACAAGTATTACGGAATTTTCCGTAAAACTAACCCGTCAAGCTTAGCGCTAGGGCTAGTATTACGAAATTTTCCGTAACATTAATCCAGAACAATCTAGA
The DNA here is from genome assembly GCA_932066315.1 of Andricus coriarius. Taxonomy (NCBI): domain Eukaryota; kingdom Metazoa; phylum Arthropoda; class Insecta; order Hymenoptera; family Cynipidae; genus Andricus; species Andricus coriarius. The sequence continues at coordinate 3,344 of CAKNWT010256430.1, read as the reverse complement.
AATGCGGTTAGTCTTACAGAATATTCCGTAACGGTAGACAATTAATCTGTATTGCATTTATTTAAATCATGTCGTGACTGATTCTATATTTTCCTCAAAAACATAACAGACTATCTTATCGGGTGACCTAATTTCTGATATCTCCAACCATAAATTCGCCTAATTTTGATCCGCCCACACATCCAAGCATCTAACTCATACAAACTAAATAGTTATAATTACAGACAACTTCTATATCATAATATCATTGTAAATTACGCCTACAAATTAAGATCCTTCCTACATAGTAAATTCCACTCTGTATTAACAAACAGAAACTTATTATTTGGCACAATTTCTTAAATTGTTATGAATTTTGTTTGGTTCTAAAAGTATCACAAAAGCACAAGCTGAGAAAAATTACAAATTAAATTATTATTATAAATTTGAAAATGAAGAAACCTTAAAAGGTGATAAATAAACTGCATGCAGTACAACAGTCCCCCTCCGAGTACAACCGAGTGAAGGACTGCTTAACTTCAGTGATAAAACGAGAAGCCTTAAATATTTCAATTTATACAAATAGATGTAATTGAAATATGCTTTTCAACATTTTTATATCGGATTTATAAATACTTGAGAATAATAAATATTTTATAAGGGCCTTATCACTTAAAAAAGGTTTAATTATTTTTTCTCTTTTTTATAGGAAATGAAATAAATTAACGTTTTGACGTTAAGATGAACGGCCGCACGATAAAGAATTCAATTAATGTTAGTTGCCTGGAAACGTCTTACATTTTCTACTTGGGCCGACTACAGTGAGAAATCTTAATATCATGTCTCACAGCGACATACTTTTTCTCCTTGGGCTAACAAGACAGCACACTCTGCCTAAGTAGAAAAATCATACTGGGTACATTTGTTAATTTGTGATAAATCTACTTGATTTAAGTAAACGATTACTCTTTCGTTTTTGAAAGACGCGTATAATCATAGATAAATATACTTTCCTCAGTTACATATACTTTTGTAAGTTTACAGTCAGAGATAAACTTTAATACTTAAAGTAAATGAAAAACAAGTAGAGTTTGAATAATTACCAGATTTTTTTTTGTTCATAACAGTTCATAAGAAAATGACTTAAAACAAAAATGAAACCCTAGTCTTTTCTGTGCAGTTACTGCATCATAGCGTCAATTCATTGGAAGGCTTCCTTACGTCGCAAAATGTTTAAGCTTCAAATATCTAATTAGAATCTTCTTTAAAACGTACACTTCTCAAATTTTAGGAACTTCATTCCTTAAAACGAAAAATCAATCAAATGTTATTTAATACTCTCTACTTTTGTGAGTTTAAAATAAAGCTCGTTTTAATAGCGCAAACTATGTTTAATTATAAAGTTTTTTCAGATTAACTATGGGCTTATTAAACTATCAAATCCACTTCAGTTACATTTTAAATTCTTTTTTTTACATTTAATTCAACAATTTTATGTGGAAACTATTAATAATATGAGTATACAATTAAAAATTGGAAGCCTTAATTTGAGTAACTCTAAAACTAAGGGCTTCAAAATTAAAGACTTTATCGAAATAAGACATTGATCACAATTTTACAAACTAAGGCAGTCTTCAAAATTAAATAAACTGGAATTCGAAGTTTCAACGATAATTAAACAATCTCCAAAATAGAAACACTTAAAATATTATTCTCTTTTGAACTGAAGGTTATTAAGATTAATTAATTTCAAAGTTAAACAGATTCAGTACTCATCATCGAAAATTTATAAACTGTATATGTTAAAAAGGGAATCATTTTTTATTTTAAGTGCTTATAATCGAAGCCACGCGTCAAAAAAGTTATAACTAACATTTGAATAAGTTACCTGAAGTGCGTGGAATTGAATGATATTCAGCCAAATTCAGGTGACTTATTCAAACGTTAAAAATCATTAAAAACTGTACATTTTTAAATTTACTTTATTATTAAATAAAATTATAATTTCGGTAACAGGAATCGATATATTTAACGCACAGCAAATAGTTTCATTTTTTATTACTTTAAATGCGTTATAACATGAAATTATTCAGATTGATTCTGTTCGCTTTACGCTGCGGAATCCAATTTAGATCTAATTTCCAAAGTTCTCGAAATTGCTGTCTTTGATGGGGAATATGCTCGCATAGCTAGTTCCTAAATTCAATTACGTCTTATTATGTAGTTTCATATCATATACGCATCTAGAAATTCTGGGATGGATTGTTCCGAACTTTCCTAACTTAAGGCCTCTATTTTATGCAGTTCTAAATTGTCTTTAAATAATATTTCATCAAATAATCCAGAGGGATTTTTATTCTCTTATAATATGCTGCGAATAAATGGGAAATATCTTCTTTAAGTATAAAAATATCCGTCCATGGAAAAATGTGTGGATGTATTCCTGGCACTTATGTCAGCTATATTAAATCTATTTTTGTCGATAAAAAAACTCCAATGATACTTTTTTGTAGAGAGAAACTAGAGTATAAAAGTTTACAACTTTTCTTTATATTTTGAGCTATTTTATCGATACTTAAGGATAAACTATAATAATTATAGTGAAAAAGAAAATAAGTATTTCTATAAGTACAAGATTTTATATTTTAGACTTGCTCAAAAACTGTAAAAATAATTGCATACTTTTTATTTTATTTTAAACTCGTTGGGAACTACTTTGCCCTTAAACTTGGTATAGAATCCCTGAGTTATTCCAGATATTGACTAAAATCGATATGTGTAGGCTTTTGTATAATTGGTAATGCGATTAAAAGATTAAAGTGTTTCGAGGCTTAGACATGCTTATTATGCAAAGACAAATGTATAATTTTCCTCAGTAAACGTGATCTGGGGGTCAAAAATGTTTTTCAGAAAAAGTAGTTATCCTGCGTCATAAAGAGGCATCATTACAGTAGAAAAATACCAACAATTGAAAATTGATCAGGTACGAATCATCGACAAACATATTACGCGCCAGTTTCTTTCCACATAAAAAATTAATTGAAAAAAGGATTTAAAAACTGCAAAAAAATTATTTTGTAATTACAATCAATCATTCATATAAATAAAACATGATTAAATGAAAGTAATATTTGCATAGCAAAATAACAAAGTAAGTGGTCCTTTTAGTTACTTTTCTTAGAAACTAAACTGATAAAAAGAATTTTTTCATCAATGAAATATTTAATTACTAAATAAAAATAGAAAAAAGTGTACTTTGAAATTAAGAAACGTCGTTTAAATCACGCGAGGAAGTTAAAATACGAGTGTCGTCAAATTCCGGGTAAGTTGAGTAGTTACGGATAATTACGTAAATTAAAAAAAAA
>CAKNWT010256429.1:0-22584 GCA_932066315.1 Andricus coriarius | reverse complement strand
ATTGCCATTTGAAGCATAGACATGGCAAAAACTTTGAAAATAACTGCCTAATTTCTGTTATAAATACACGAATATTCTTACTTCTCTTTTAATTACAGAATTTTATTTTATTTGTTGTAATATCCGAAGGTCTTTTATTTACATAAACCTCATTAAAATCTTCTATAAAATCGTTTAAATTTTATCAACTGTCTTTATGTACCCTAATCCAATTGAAAATTTCCTCTCGTAATGGAATTGGAGTGGTAGTTTCTAATGTGTCCTCTAAAGGTTTACATTTTTCTTGTATCTCTTCCCTATTCCTTTACACACCCCCATAAACTTACTAGGTAGTGAGAGGGGGATTTACAGTTGAAGGTGGGTTCCGAACCACCAAGAGCAACAGCTTCTAGTACTTAGAGGCTAGTGTTCACCGCATGGACCGCCGAGGCTCTTCCAGAGTGCGAGGCGGGAATTCAACCCGCGAGCCGACGGAGTGTGTTCAAAGCCTACGCCTTAACCCCACACGACCATCGTCCTACTTTGACTGCCCCGTGTAACGTCGCATCTAAATTTTTTTTAATTTCATTTTCATTGATTGTGTAAACCATTTGGATTCAGATAATACTATCTAAAAATAGGTTGGACTGCATTCTGTATTTTTTTTACATTTTAAAGACCAGCTTCATATGATTTGAAAAGGTGGTTGAACCATGCTGGTATTTCTTGTGAAAAGGTTCGGTTATTTTTCATTAACTATCCTATCGTCTACTCTTAAATTTCCGCGAGCCTCTGCACTTAGGGTGCTCGGTCTTCATATCATTTATTGCCTGTGTGCTCTCTATGGAAACTCTGAGATTCTGTTTCCTTGACAGTTCCTGAGTCCTGATTTTCTAGTCTAAAACTATGTTCATCTGTTATTCGCCAATTACCTAACGTGTTTTTTGTATTGGGAAAAAGTTAAGGAAACTTTTGTATGTGTTGGTAATAATGAGGAATGTCTACGTATTGTACCTGTCACTTAGTTTGAATTTTCTTCCCTTTCAACCTCCGTATTTCTTACTGTCATGAAGTCTAAATTTCTATTCTCTGTTTCCTCTCTTTTTTCATTTTGCACAGTTTGACTTTGCCTACTCTCATTTGCAATAATATCAAAGTCATTTTCAATGCAGCTTAATGGATTAGAAATTCTCTTTTTTTTTACTCTAGCTGATTTTCAAATTCATTTAACTTTTGCTATTCTATATAATTTTCTTTAAGTTTCCACGGCTTCGCTCATGGGTTCCTAATATTATTAAGTGAAGACCAGTACGTTCAAATGTTTGAGTGTCCCGGTTTTCCTACTCAGAGGGGCGCGTTTTGTAACCACGTAGTAAACTCATCCACTGAAGTTCGGGGAAGGAGGGGTAAATGTTTGGGTCATGCCAATCACAGGATATTTTACCTGCTAACTTTTCCTAATTTTTTGGTTTGATTTTTCGTTTTCTATCTTTCACTTACTACCTTTATTTCCAAACTAAATTTTTATTCGCTAATCTTTACTATTTGTCGATTTTTAGGTTTAGTTTTTTGTTTTTAGACCCCTCACTTGTGCAATCCGGCTAGACGGAATACAAAAAAAGAATTTTTTGTCGGGGTAATTTCATATTTTGTTAAAAATGTCAGTGCTCGCGAGCACGAGGAGTGTAATAACCGTTTTTAATGGCATATATCTAGCCTTAATTTTTCAAAATAAATATACAATTTCCATGTCAGTAATAAAATCCCGAAACCAACAGAAATTTCAATTAAAAAAATAATGGCACTAATATTAGCATAAAAATGTAATTTCTCTCGTCTTTGCATTTTTTCTCTCGACTTAAAGAATTCCCGGTACTTCCAGGTTTAGCCAACGCTCTGCTGGCAAGTTTGGAATAAAGAATTTGTAAATTTTCATTGTTGGGCACTAAATTTGCAAGGGATCCGGCGTATTATATGAAAGGGTGAAGGAATTGATATTTCGAGAGATTGGACAGAGAAAAGAGAAAGAGAAAAGGCAATTCAGTATATATAATCTGGATTTATTCAAATCACTTACAGTCGGTAAAAGTCGAACGTCAAGCAAAGTTAAAGTAACCGCCAAGTAATACCAATGGCCCATCGGGGCGATCTTTGGGGTGGACGTTATTCTCGGGGATGAGTTAATAGAGCGGCGTTAGGTTGGAGACCTGGGTGGCGTCACGCCACAAAGGGTTGGGTTTGCCCGAGAGTGGCTATCTCCTCGAGCGGGCAGGTATACGAGAAGTGACGAGACGTTGGTACGAATTGGGGCAAAAGACCCTGGCGTGGAGTCATCCCCTCATCCCTTGCTATGTCCAGCAGGTCCCTACTACAACTGTGGGCTTTTGACTTTGTTATGACATTAAATAATTTATTCCTATTTAAGTATATTAATATTAATCTATTTTCTTGCAGATTATAGATGATTGGTATCACTTTGAACATCGATTGGTGATGAAAAGATCTACAGTGCCACACACTGGAGTGCATGAACGATTATCGCAAGATTATAGGGTTCTTAGAGCAGAACAGCAGCATGCAAAATCGCGTTCTAAGAGGGACTTAATCATGAAAAACGGTCAATTTAGCACACAGATGGTTTTGAATGATGAAAGGTGGTCTCTGATGTGGTATTTGGTAAGTATATGTATGCTACGAATACCTTTTAATTATATAAAAAGAAGCAATTAGAATCACTTGTCCCGAAATGAAGAAGCTCTTTCCAATAATTGTATATCGAGATAAATGCTTGACCCAATTTTCCCTGCGTCTACAGTGTTCTCCATTTTGTGTATTGCATCAAGGGGTCGTCCATATATTACGTAATCAATTTTTCTTTTGTTTATATCGTTGTGTCATTCTCAACTTCACAGCAATCCTCTTTTCGTCTTTATTTAAATAAAAGAAAAACTGATTACGTAATATATGGACGATCCCCAAGTTACAATTAAAATTTTGATTTGAAAATCGCGCTCATTGTCGAATTTCCGTCTCCGGTATCGCCTAACTCAATCCAATCAAATTCAGTAATAACCTCTCTAATCAGAGTCGGTGTATAAGGTGTGACACAGCTCTCCCTTGGGGAACTCTTAACGTCCCCAGGACGACAGTTTCCCCGTTAAGAAGAGAAGAATAGAAAAAAATTTAATTTCATCAAGTAAAATTTATAACCAGGGAATAGGTTTTCGTGAGATTTATTTCCATCCTTGTCATAGCAGGTTAGCAAATTATTTTCGATTCCAACGAAATACACGGAAAGTTAGGATTTTAAATTCCCTTCAATTCTAAACTTTGATATATTTTTGTTCATCGTTTTTGAGGTAATTATTGATTCAAAAGTTGTTAAAAACACTGGATTGTTTTTATTTGCATTTTTGGGGTTGATTTACTATCAAAAGTTGTGAAGAAAAGTTATTTTTTTCTTTATTTATCGCAATTTTTTCTTGTGGTTTTAGAATTTGTATAAAATTAATGTTTACCAGTAAGGTAATGAAGTAGAATAGAACATTCTATTTTTTTTTTATTTCATACTTCTGGAGTTATTTGAATACACTTAGACAATCCTCGTTTGTAACTTTATTTAAGTTTATGTCAAGCCAGCAAAACGCACGGGAAGGGCATTAAAATGAATTCTATTCTGCTCCTTTTCTATTCCCGCTAGTGAGTATAATATCCAGATAGAGAAAAAATCGCGTATTCATCGGAATACAGCTTCTGAATTTTTCTCTATTCTTCTCTCCTTGCCGGGTCGGTTTGGTGATGTCTTATGGACGTCTCATTTCCTTAAAATGCACTTAAAACATACTAATGTAGATTTCGACATTCATGCTTTTTTAATGTACAGATTGGAAGTTTTTCAAATCATCATTAATTTACATGGTAAAAACATTCAAACAAATTAATTTGTGCGCCAAGTCCAAATTCAATCCGCATCTATCCGAAAAAACCCTGGAAATATCTTCAGTGCTTCTGAATTTCGTGCGTCCTCTTGAACTTCAATCCGAATGATGAAATCTGATGAAAAATGTATTATTGTGCAATAAATGTTTGCCCAATTTTCACACTCATATTCCGCAAAATAAAATAAAAATATATTCACTGTTGAAACATTGAAACGTTTTAATGGATTTTCAATCTGTTTTGGAAACTAATAACTGAATTCTTATGAATGTGTATAAACGCAATAGAAAGCGGTGAAATTATGGTAGCTAGGTGATTGGTGCAAAATGACGACACCGACCAATCACGGTTGTTCATATGCAGATCTAGTGGATCTGATTAAAGTAAAGTATATGGATCTTACTATGTGGATGTGATGAGTGTAAAGTGTATGGATCTTACTATGGGGTTATTAGTCAGTTTTCTTATGTTTATGTGATCAATGACATATGATGACTTCGTGAAGGTCTTCGCCTGGGGTAAGTGCTAGAAAGATTAATCAACGACCTGTGTCGGAGCGGTGTTGCAAAAAACACGCGATGCTTGCATAAGCAACATGGGAATTCTAGGTTGACCTAAAATGTATACCTCCCCCTTTATACCTCCTCCTACGATTCCCTTTCTCACCTTTCTCATAGGAATTCCTCAAACACCGGCTGTATAACTAGGTTAGGACCGAGTGAGTTACACTTACCCCGAAAGGGTATCAGATCACTTGATTGAATTACAAAAATGATTCCGTGATGGATGATATATACCGGGACAACCACGTGCAGACTGTTCAAAAGAAAATCTAGCTCTCACGAAAATGCCTTTGACATATTGGGCTGTAACTATCTTAAGCCTGAGAGAAAAATGAGCTTCCTCATTTTATAATAATAATAATAATAATAAATAGAACCTCGGAGGCTCAGGCGGTTAGATGCTTGGACTTCACGTTAGAGGCCCGGGGTTCGATCCCTGAGTCGTTACCTCTGCAAATTTTTCTATGTACTCTTCTTCTTCTTTATTCATAATGTGTCCCCTAAGGGTTTACATGACTTGCATTTCTTCCAATCCTTTCGTATACATATTTTATAAAAACTTATCCTTACTATTTACAGCTATTTACACCTATTTACAGAAAATGTTATATCTAGCTCCTTATTTCTATTTTTGACGATAGCGCAATTTGGGACGTGTTAGCGAACGAGTGATCGAAAGCGAGAGTGCAAGCGAGAGAGAGAGAGAGAGAGAGAGCGATAACGCAAACGCAAACGCATCTTAATATACTTAAGCTATTACATAACCATTACTTATAAATCTGTACGCTTCTAATTTAAGCGACTTCCGTTTCCCTTTTCTTTCACTTCTCTTGTCCCTCCATTTTACCATTTTTTTTTTGTATCCATTCTTTCATTCTTTCTCACTTGCTCCCCTAGCACCCTCTAAATCCTTCATCCACTCTTCCCCCAAACCATCCTCCCCTAGAATCTTTACTGCATTCTCTTGCCAGCTTCCTTCAGCTTCCATTCCTCTCCTACATCCTTCCCATACATGCTCCCATGTTTCCTCTTCCCATTCACAGATTCTGCACTTCCTGTTCTCTTTATTTTCCCAATACATACCTTCCCTCACCTCGTTTCCCAATCTAAACCTTGCTATTCTGGTCCATATTTTGTATTCCCCCTCCTTTTCTAAACGTCATTATCTTTGTTTTTTCTACATTTAAATTTAACTTTTTCCTATCTAAGTATTTCTCTAATCCAGTAATTAAGCCCGCCATCCCTTCTTCATCCTCTGACATCAACACTATATCGTCCGCGTATACCAGTGTATATATCTTTTCGCATTCTATCCTAACTCCTCCCCACCCTTTTCTCTTAATTTCTTCTTCCAAGTCTGATATTAATATATCAAATAAAAGTGGGCTTTTTGTTTCTTTGAAAATTTCCGATACTCTCTTTATTAATCCCTCTCGTACCCCTTTTTCACCATAACTTTTTCTATCTCGCCTCGGTCTAATAAGTCAAACGTTGCTTTTAAGTCCACGAACACTGCTATCATTGCCCCTTTCTCCCTTTAAACCTCTTATTTACTAGATAGTTTAGAACATATATGTTGTCCATCACCCCATCCCTTTTCTAAACCCTGTCTGATTCGGAGACTCTATCTTTTTTCCCGCAACTTCTTTCTTTAACCTCTCCGATAAAGCAGTCGCATATACTTTATAGAATGTTGGCATTAGTGCCCCTCCTCTGTAATCTTTAACCTCCTCCCCTTTTCCTTTCTTTACTATTGGTATCACTACTCCTTCTTTCCATAACTCTGGCCACCCCTCTCCTTTCCATACTCGATTGCACATTATCCATGTCCATTCCTCTAATTCTGTCCCACTACATTTCCAGACTTCATTTGGGATCTCATCTATACCAGGTGCCTTTCCATCTTTCATCATCCCTAATACCCTTATAATTTCCTGCCTTGTAATGTCCTCCTTCTCATCTGTTTTCCTACCATCTTTTCCTCCTTTCCTAACTTTCCTCTCTACCCCTCCTAGTAATTTCATAAAATATTTTTTCCATTCTACCATCTCAATATCCTGGTTTACTCTTTTCCTTCTTCTTCTCTCTCTATTTACCACCTTCCTAACCTCTTCTTCCGACCTAGCCTTCTCCGCTTCTTCCTCAAACCTTTTATTTTCCTCCTCTTTTTTTTGATTACACAACTCAGTATACTCCTTTTTTCTCCAATATTCTTCTCCACTACGTGTCTCTTTTCTCCATTTTCTTAATTCCCTTCTTACTTCTTTCTTCTTCTGTTTACATTCCTCATCCCATCCACTTCTATTCCCTCCTTCACTAACTTCTTTTTTGCTTGTGCACTCTAATACTCTTTTTATTTCTCCTATCATTATTTCCATTTCCTTGCTTACATTTCCTTCCCCCATTTTGATATTCCTGACTTTTTCCTTAAACTTTTCTTTCTTTTTAGCCTTATTATTATTACTTATTTCTCCCTCTACTGTCACTATTATGGGAAAGTGATCCGAATCTATATAGTTCCCTACCTCTAGTTTCTTAATCTTCTCTCTTACCTCGTCGTCCACTACCACATAATCAATTTCCGTTCCCCTCCTTCCTCCTGCACGTGTATAGTCCCCTTCCTCATCCCCATCTATACTTCCGTGTAGAATAAACCATCCCATCTCCCCTAGACTCTTTAACAATTTCTTTCCCTCCCCATTCAGTATCTTTTCTTTGAATTTTCCTCCTCTCTCTCCATCCCATTCGCTTCCTCTTCTATCTCCTGTTCTCGCATTGAAATCTCCTCCTACTATGAGCCTAATCTCTTGCTTATTTTCTTCCATCAGTTCTCTCGTCATCTCTACTTTTTCCTGCATGTCACTGTTCACATAAACCCCCACTATCTTCCACTTCTCTCCTCCCATATTTACCGCTTCTACTATTATTCCATCTTTTTGCTTTTTGCTCTCTTTCTTATCCTTCCGTGTTATACATTCGCTCCTGACTCCCATAACCATTCCTCCCATTGCTCTGCCTTTTTTATTTTTCCTTTTTGCATGTTGAACTTGCCAATTGTAACCTCTTGGTAACCTTCCCCTTACACTTTCCCATCCCCTTTCAACTAGCCACGTCTCTATCATTACTAATACATCACATTGCGCTAAATTGCTCATAAATTCCTTTCTCTCCAATCCTGCTATATTCCAGTAACATATCTCCATTCTTCCCTACTTTCCTTTCTCTTCTCTTTTTGTTTCTTACTATTTTTTATTTTCCTATCTACCGTTCCTACCTCGCCTAGTTTCCCGTCATCTCATTTCTTACTAAATCTTCCCTTTCTTCGTCCTAATCCCACCATACACGTTCAATCTGCATTCTTCCATACTTATCCCACGTTTTTTCCCTTACTTCTTCTCTCTTCCGCTATTTGCCTTAGCTTATACTGCATCTTCCTTTCTACCCATGTCAAATCGTCCTCTATTCTCTCCGATGTTCCATATAACAACCTCTTCTTTGCCATCACTTCCCTTTTATGTTCCCATTTCTTTAGTTTCACTAGTACCATTTTTTCTCCGTTTCGCGTTCCACTTTAAGCTGTAGGTACCCCCGTCATCCACTTGGCTACAATCCGATCCGTGGATGGTAAGATCAAAACCAGGCTTTTCCCAATATGTCAAATTAGGCATACTGCTCTTATAAGATCACTTGATGGTATTCCAAAAATGCATTCGTGACTGATGATATACACCGGGACAGCCCCGTGCAAACTATTCAATCATCTAACTCTTGCAAGACTGCCTTCGAAATATTGGGCTGCAGCCATTTTCAGCCTACTAGGAGGGGGGGGGGGGGGGTAGTGTAAGCAACCTGGAAGCAGCGCTGCTCGACCTTGAAAGAGGTCACATGTCAAGCATTCCGGAAATGGAGGTTTTCAGCATCACAACCTCTGATGTTTGTGGGGTGTTAATGAAGGCAAAAAATTGGCGAGCACGCGGCTTGGACATGGTGCACCACTTTTGGTATAAGTAACTTCAGTCTGCACACTGCTCATTAGCTAGGTTCTATCAGAACATGCTTGATCACGCAGTCTCGACGGCTTCTTTTATGACAGAAGGCATCATGTACATGCTTCCAAAAAAGCCAAAGCCCACAGTTCATCGGCCTTTCGACCGATTGTCTGTCTTCCAACTCTATACAAGTGCCTAACATCCATTATCTCGGGCAAAGTCTACGCTCTCTGTGAAGCCCACAACATTCTTACAGAAGAGCAAAAGGGATGTTGTCGCAACTCTCGGGGATGCAAGGAACTGGTAACAATTTACAGTGTTGTCGTTAAGCAGGCTCGAAGAAGTCAGCGCAAACTGCACATGACATACGTTGATTATAAACAAGCCTTTCCTCGATAACCCATTATTAATTTATATGAGATTCTTCGAACGTGGAGTATCTGCCCAAGCGTTATTCAATTTCTAAGACACACAATGACCCTGTGGGGTGCGAAACTCAATTACTTTGTTCGTGGTATACCGACGATCTCCACACTCAACCGCATTACGACCGGTATTTTCCAGGGTGACTACTTCAGTGCCCTATGGTTCTGTTTAGCGCTGAACCGAATTAGCAGAACCCTTAAAAACACGCGCTATGGTTACAGTATAAAGAAAGGCAAGATGGGATAAAATCTTACCCACCTGCTTTATATGGATGACCTGAAAGCATACGCCTGCACGATAGTCCAGTCATCTGGTACTTTTATCCGGTAATTTTTGAAGGAGTCATTTTTTTTTCCTAAACACTTCATTTGGAGGTGCATAATAAGGGGTTAGGATTTGTAGTCAGAATTTTGTCCCGGAACACGGAAATTTTGTTGGTAAAAGGTGCAAAATATCACATGGCAGTGGATTGGTGCTTTCCTGTGCATTTTAGGGATAAAAGTGTTCTTACCAAAATTAAAATAGGTAAAATTATAAGTAAAACTGAAAAAAAAGGTGTTCTATCACTAATATTTTAGGAGTTACGACCTTTCAAAGAACCCTGATTTTTTCAATTTTTTGCCAAAAATCACATGTTTTTTTTGGTTTCTCTGTATCTCGGATCCTGATTGTCAGATCTAAAAATGGTCAAGAGATGAATTAAAGTAGACGTAGATACCTGTAATTTCGAAAAAAAAAACATTGTTCTAACTACAATAGATCGCGAGTTAGGACCTGCCCAAGGTGACCCCTGTCGACCTGAATTTACGGGTAAATGCCCAGAGTTCAGTTTTTTATAAATAGCTCGTTTCGGGATTATCACAAAAGAAAATTCCCAGAGAATCAATATAAGAGGACTAAATTCTGCGTAAACTAACAAAAAAAAGATGTTCCTACCACTAATAGGTCACGAATAATAATAATACCTTGCCAAGTGTACCCTTAATCAGTTCGGTGACTAAATCGCACCGCAGAACAAAAGTACGACCTGTTTCTTAACATATAATTTTTATAATCAAGTAATAGTGGTCAAATAATTATTTAATTATCAAATTAATAATAATCAACCACTTTAACTAATTAATAAATAATTTGTTTAAATATTTATTTTTAATCTATAATAAGCGTCCCTAATTGAAATTTGAGTGGAAAATGACAAAAAATGAACAGTTGATGGGTGATGAAAATTTATTTATTTAAACAATTAATAATTTATTGAATAAAAATGATTAAATATTTATTTTTATTCTATAATAAGCGTCCGTAATTGAAATTTGAGTGAAAAATGCCAAAAAATGAACAGTTGGTGGGTGATGGAAATTTATTTATTTAAACAATTATTTATTAAAGAATTAAGAGTGGTTGATTATTAATAATTTGATAATTAAATATTTATTTGACCACTATTACTTGATTAAAAAACTTATATGTTAAGCAACAGGTCGTACTTTAGTTCTGCGGTGCGAATTAGTCACCGAACTGATTAAGGGTACACTTTGCAAGGTTATTATTCGTGACCTATTAGGGGTAGAAACATCTTTTCTTTTTGAACTTACGCAGAATGAAGTCCTCTTTCATTTATCACCTTAGAAATTTCGCGTGTGACATCCATGGAACGAGTATTTCCAAAAAAACGACTTTCGGGTTTTCGGTTAAAAAAGCACAAAAGATAGGTATATTTGGATGGTCATTACTCGTGACGTATTTGGGGTAGGAACATCTTTTTTTTTTAGTTTACGCAGAATTTAGTCCTCTTGTATTCATTCTCTGGAAATTTTCTTTTGTGTTAATCCCGAAACGAGCTATTTACAAAAAACTGAACTCTGGGCATTTACCCGAAAATTCAAGTCGAAATGGGTCACCTTCGACAGGTGCTAAATTGCGATCTATTGTAGTTAGGACAATGTTTTTTTCTTGAAATTACAGGTATTTACGTCTACTTTAATTCATCTATTGACCATTTTTAGATCTGACGATCAGGATCCGAGCTACAGAGAAACCAAAAAAAAACATGTGATTTTTGGCTTAAAATGGAAAAAAATCAGGGTTCTTTGAAAGGCCGTAACTCCTAAGCTATTAGTGGTAGAACACGTTTTTTTTAGTTTTAAGTAGAATTTTACCTACTTTTATTTTGGTAAGAACACTTTTATCCCTAAAATGTACAGCAAAGCACCAATCCACTGCCATGTGATATTTTGCACCTTTTACCAAAAAAATTTCCGTGTTCCGGGAAAAAATTCTGACTACAAATCCTAACCCCTTATTATGCACCTCCAAATGAAGTATTTAAGAGAAAAAATGACTCCTTCCAAAATTACCGGATTTGCACCAATTTTTCGACCAGATGACTGGACTACGAGGGGAAAACTGCAGAAGTTAATTGACACCATCCTGCGCTTTTCAAAGACATTCGTATGGAATTTAAGCTAGACAAGTACAGAGAACTGCACTTAAAACGGGGAATGGTAAACGCGAAGTTGGGGTTTGACTGCTGTTAAGTGAAGCCTTGCTACCGCATATGCCAAGCGCCTGAAACCCATATTGAAAAGCAGCCTCAATCGGACCAACAAGATCAGGGCCGATGACACCCATACGACTCCTCTTTTCACTTACTTTTTCGGGCTCATACAATGGTCTAACATCGACCTGGTAAATTTGAATAAAACCATCCGCGTACATAAGGACGGAACATCGTTTGCACCACATAAATTCGGCATGAGAAAGAATAGTCCTACCACGTTGTTGGGGAGGCAGAGGCGTGTTGGATGTCCGTCAATTGTATGCATCGCAGGTCACACAACTGAACATATACTTTAATAGCAAGCGGGACAATCGGCTTTACAACGCCATCTGTGAAGAAGATAAAAATTACGCGCCTCTGAATCTCGCTGTTCTAATATGATGTACGTGCTCTTGTACATATGGCACGGGAATGGAGACAGAAGTAATTACACGGACAACATCTCAGGGTACAAGATCAACCTAACATGGATAGTGAGGCATCCAACCTTTTGTTACAGAGGGGCGGACTCTTTCCAGAAACGGAAAGATTTGGCCTTGCCATATAGGACAAGGTAATCAGCACGAGAAATTTTCAAAAGCATATACTCCACTTAGCTGTGGAGAATCGGTGCCAGTTATGTGGTGATTGCAATGAATCCATGGAGCACATGATTGCTGTCTACTGAAAGTTAGATGATTTGTTTTGCGCCTTGACAAAATATTCTTTATAAAAATTCTTATTTTCATGGGTGTCAATTTTTTTAACATTTCTGGAGGCCTTAAACGACTCACCCAATTTTTACGGATTTTTATTTGCAGTCATATCAGAGATAACTAATACTTCGTACACCCCTGTTTTCAACAAATAATTTTAAAGCCTACAGAAAGAGGAGATCATTTTTTCAGGTCTCTAAAACTTTTCTACTGGTAACAATACGTTAGAAAACAATTCGATTAATCTAGGAAATCATATGTGTAAATATAGTGAATCTTATAAAAACTAAGTCTTTTATTATTTTTAAATTAAAATTTTCTAGACTAAGAATATTTTTTCTAGCTTATTTTCACTAGGAGAATCCTTCTAGACACCTTAAAAAATTCTCTCTACATTTCTGTAGTTTAATTTTTTTTTTGAAAACAGGGGTCTACTAAACATTCTCTCTTCAATATTTAAAAAAAATATAATTTCATATAAGGAAAAATTTTTGTGAGGTTTAAGGTGGCCAAAACAATTTTTATTGTCAGAACATCATTTTTCATAAAATCGAATTTTCAAATTTTTTGCT
This sequence comes from Andricus coriarius, assembly GCA_932066315.1. Taxonomy (NCBI): domain Eukaryota; kingdom Metazoa; phylum Arthropoda; class Insecta; order Hymenoptera; family Cynipidae; genus Andricus; species Andricus coriarius. The sequence goes on along the minus strand of CAKNWT010256429.1, from coordinate 9,861 downwards.
GAAACAATTTAAGTAACAAAAATAATGTCAAGACAAGAAATTGTTTGACTAAAAATTTTTTATATTCAATATAATTAAATATATTTGACACTCATACTGATATTTTTCAATAATATACAAAAACTTCATTTGGATCTCAGTTTGAAATGTAAGTGAATAATACCTGGACCCGCTTTTTCAGATTCTTATTATCTATTCATTCAGATTCATCATTACAGTTCTCGGGATCCGAAGTGGACAAAACATTGGCTGTTGTAGATAATTCAGGAGCCCAATCGTGTTTAGCAGTTTTGGCCATTCAAGCAGTTTTGATATCACCTAAATCAATCTCCATCTTCCACATGTGACATTTTTGTATTCCCGGGATGGACGGCACCTTCTTCCACTCTCGCGTTTTCAATCGTCGAAAATTTTTAAATCTTGTGTAGAAAGTAAAATTAGTTTAACAGCAGGAACGTACTTTTGCACTTCAGTCACGAAAGTTTTAGCATGGGTGATGGCTTCCAAGTGTGAATGTTTTCCTGAGAATTGTCTTTCAAATTTTCGATAATGCGATTCATTGCTAAAACTGCATGCGCAGAATCGTGTTTTGTATCATCAGTGACAATAGCAAAACTCTTTGTTTTAGCACCGCGATTTTTTTTTTTTTTTTTTTTTTTTTTTTTTTTTTTTTTTTTTTTTTTCCCTTTCCAATTCTCTGCAAACTCACCGTGTAGAGGGCGTTTCTTGGATTGCCTTTTGGTTTTTCTTTTACTCTGATTGTTTCTTCCCTTTGAATGTCTTTCACGTATTTATGGACATTTGTTTTCACTGTCCATTGTCTTAGTTCTTCCAGAAATATATTAAATGATGTTGTACGTTTTTCTAAATCGTCTTTGTTCCATAAAGCAAAAGTCACCTCTTCACAATCTACCTCTTTTGAGATGTTAAGTTTCTGATTTGTTAAACCTTTAGCTCCTGGACATAACTTGCATTCTTGAAGGATGCATTTTTCTGACGCTAAAGAACAGAAAAACAATCCAAAGTTTTTTATTCTATTAGCGTAGACCTTCTGTTCACTTTCTGGTACATTGAATTCCGAACGAAAAGGTAAGATGTTCAGATGCAGCCGAGCCGTTTCTTCGTTAATTTCACTAATTTCTATCGATATACCGGGTTCATACGGATCATCTTGTTCATACTGTACTACGCTAAGATCATCATTTTCGAGGACTGCGTTATTAATATCATCTTATACTGCAAAATTGGAAAGCACGCCAAATCTAGATGCAAAACGTGCATAACAATTCTTGCAAACACAAGTGCGTGATTCAATATTTCTTTCGGGAAACTTCAGTATAGCAGTGCAGCCAATTCTTTCAACTGTACAAATCTGTTATTAACTATATTATAAATTGTTTTTCTGTGCCCAATTTGAATATCAGGGCACACTTGTCGTTTGATATTCAAGTTTATTCTTCGCGTTTTACCCATTACAGTATATCCAAAAATGCATAGAGACACTCACGCTAACTTAGACTATTATTTGACTATTCGACTATTAAATCAGATGTATGGAATCTTCTGGCATTCAAGATACATTAAACTATTAAAGAATGATAGAAAAAGTTAATAGACATTTTCGAATTTCAATTGTTCATTAATATATGAAATTTGAAGAACAACTTGAAGAACTAGAAACATATAGGCAATTTGTGTGAACGGGGGCAAACCTCACCTTTTTTATTTTTGAAAATATTTTTTACAAATTTTTGGTCAAATAAATTAGATATGTATAAGTTTTATGCGGGCTAAACAATTCTTGTGATCAAAAGAATTTTTTTGTTTATGAAAATTGACTTTTCTATTTTTATGTGAAATGGTACAAGATATCATAAAAGAGTACGAGAACTTTTTGTAGAACTTTTTTAACTGTGCAAACTATTTTCTTAATATGTTTTCGTATCTGTTGTTGTTTGTAAGAAAAATGCGAAAATTCGATTTTGTGACAAAAAATTCTCCTGGCCACAAAAGTTATTTAGCCCGCATAAGACTCACAAGATATTTTGCTTGTGATAGTACACATTCAACAAAAAATTGGCAAAAAATATAAGTGTTGGATTTTTGAGAAAATCTACTATTAATATTTATAGAAAAACCGCCGCCATTTTGTTGATTCTGAACATTTTTTAAACTTTCTCGCCGATTTCTAATGAAGGCCATAAACTCTGCCAGAATGTAAAAAGAACTCTTAAAAATCTCCATTCAAATACGCATAACATCGTAAAAAATTTTTTTGACAAATCGCAAAAATACATATTGCCTAATTTCCTCTAATAAACAACATATTTTCTCCCCGAGAAATTCTGCTACTTTAAATGTAGAACCTACATGATTTAAAAGGGTTCTCATAATGAATATTAATTTTTTTTAACTTGACTAAAGTGGCTGTTTTGTTTTTAATTTTGACTATATAGAAGTTTAGCATGTTTTGTGTTTGTTTTATATTTATGTGTACTGTTCCTTTCCTGTTTAATATTTCCTGATTGACTACTGTACTTGACGCTAAATGGTACTCCGTACCGCATGTACCTAACGTCTGGAAATGCGCGGCTAATACTCATTGGTTGACTTCGACTGCTTCTGATATTCATTATGCAGTCCAGCCGACAGATAGTGCACGTGTTTCTGGTCCCTGCAGTCACATTTTGCGGTACCCAATAACAAATTTTTACTTTGTTCATCAGTTTTATTTACAAATTCCAAGAAAGCAAATCTATTACGCGGGTATTAGTTTTCCCCGAGCACGTCAAGGTTTTCCCCTGCACGGGGAAAATTTCCTGAAAAAATCATGTTTTTCGGATATGAAATTGCATTATTGGCATTACTATTAGGCTGGGGCGAAAAACCAACATTGTGCGTCCAGGAAACGCCTGGATGCGGAAACGTGGCCCAGTCCAATCTGAAACTCAGCGCACTTTGAAATTTTGAAATCGGATAATATCTTCATTCTGTTCTTTGGGGATGAAATCGCGAAATTTCACTAAAAAACAATAAAATTTAAGGTTTTGCAAAAGTGGGCTTCAAAACGATACCGATGCCTTCTAAGAGTGACTTTACGATGAAAAGTCATCAGAGGGTACTTAAAAGTCCGTACCGAGTCGCCAAAGTCATCCCATGTCAATCCTCATGGAGGGGGAAATGGCTCAAAATTGGGTATTTACGAGTAAACCCCTTAAATACTTGTGCGCTCCTTGGGTCATGTCTGTCTACAAGCACACGAGCGTATGTGCCGCCTCTACACTGAAGCTGGACCCCCCCTCCGGTCGCCGGTCTCCTCCTCCCCTCCCCCTCCCTCTGGTCGAGCGTTGTCGAGACTTGTCAGAACCTGTCAATGGCTCGTACTGTCGGCTCACGCCTAATGTTCGTTCACTGGCAGGTGCAAGTCGACGTTGTCGTTATAGTTTCTTCTTCTCATTGTCTCGTCGTAGGTTCTTTTGGTGGTAGAGATTCTGGTTCTGCCTGCACTCCCCTCTTTGGTTTCTATGCCAAAGCATGTCGAAATTCGCAAAGAGAGACTTTGTGCAGTGCCCTATATTGGTCCTTCAAAAGATTTTGGTTCGAACGTTTTGCCAACGAGGGCTGACATTCTGCGATGTTGTCAGGAGGTTCGAAGGCAAAAGGGCTCTCTTTTAGAAAAATACAAGGAGCCTTCGTTCGGAGATATTGCCGACGGAGTCCGTTCCAAACTAATAGTTATTTGGGAATCTGCTTCTATCCCAACGGTCCCAGAGCAGCGCATTAAGGCATGTCTCTCAAATCTTCATAAAAAATACACTACGTTGAAAAATGTATTTGTTAATAATTTATTTGATGTTATCGCTTCTCTTTTAATTGATCTTCGGGTTTCATTTATCATAGCATGGTCTCCGCCCGGTGCTTGTTCTCCTCAAGGTCTCCCCTCTGTTTTTGAGTTTCGCTTGCTAGCTTTTGTTGTTGTGGGAACTCAGGTACTAGCGTGGGGATTCTTTTGTCGAGCTGACTCGGACCCTTTTGCTGCTCTCTCAGTGCTTTTCTATCAAGGTGTAGGCTGGTATGGCCATGTTTTCGTGAGTTGCGAGTTCAGTTATTAATTTTGCGCCTTCGAGAGAGCTTAGGTGATCGGGTCCGTGTGTTAAAGTCCGTGGCTCTTCAAGTCTCAATTCAGTTCAGTGATTTCCCGACTCGATCGTCTTCCGGTGTTGCGGGAAGTGACGAGTCGGATGACGTATCACCTCCGGTCGCGTCGGGATCGATCGTTCGGTGAACGATCGTGGTCGTAGCTTCCGGAGGCTACATCTGTGCCAATTTTCACCAACAACCAAAACCTTTTTTTGGACACCAAGGGAGTGGTCCAATGGATATACTCGGGGACTCGTATGCCGGACTCAATCGGTAATAGGTATTTAACGACTTTGACATGACCGAGCATGGTTCCTTCGCTATGCCACGCCAGTCCGTCATTAATTCATAACAGTATTAAAGAGTAAAACAACTTCTCAAAGTAATAAGGATGACAAAATCGCCGCCTTCAAAGAGTACTGCTCTGAATTATTTAACATAGCTGCTTGTAAGTGCCTTGACTTGTATAGGTGCTCCTATCCCAAGGAAAAGAAGGTTCCAGCCATAGAGCATGCCTTCTATCTTGACCAAAGAGGTAAACGACTCATGGGAATCGCCAGCGTAGATGTCTCTAAAACAAAACAAAAAAACGTAATAGAGCAGAATGTAATGCAAAAAGAGGCAGACTTGAACGGGGAGATGGTGGGGAAAGCGTTCCTACTGCATTGCCCTCCACATCTTCCTCTACGATTGATATGGATATAGATTCCTTCTTTGCGGAAGGTGAAAGGGATAATCCTACTGAAATTAAGGTAAAGGTTGATGCTTCTACCGATGACAACGATTTTCACGACATACCACGCAGACTTGTGCAGAGAAAATCATCGCAGGTCAGACTTGACTTATCTGAAGCAGCAGTAGTTGCTCAAAGGTATGGTATAAGTCAACGGGCTGCGGCACATTTAAGCTCGTATGTGCTCCTCGCTGCCAATCGAGCGGGTATGATCTCCCCGGATATTTCTCAAGAAGTACCTGAGTGCCTAGTCATATATAAAAGTAAGATAAGGCGCGATAAAATTAAAATAATCTCCAAGTTGAAGGAGGAATCACGCTATGAGGATTCTATTCGTGGCTTATTTATTATAGCAATTGTAACTTTGATAGTCGGAAAGACGAAACATTGACAGCCTCCCGACTTATTAAGGAGGAACACATATCTTTGGTGGCCGAACCAGGTCCTAAATACGTAGGCCATGTCTTCACATCGTCGAGCGATGAGTGTGATTCTATTTATAATTACGTAATAACATAACTGAATGGAGGTTTCCATGCAGTGGTAGTCGTGGGCTGTGACGGTACAAATACGAATATGGGCTGGAAGGGAGGAATTATTCTTCTACTAGAGGAACGACTTGATCGTCCCTTGCAATGGGTTGTCTGTCTATTACAGGTCAATGAGCTACCGTTCAGAAGTCTTTTCGTATTCATTGACGGACCTACCTCTGGTCCGAACAAATACTCAGGGCCAATAGGGGGACAACTTCCAACTTGTGAGATCCTCGATATTGTAAAGTTTAAACAATTTGAGTCTGACTTACCTGAGATCGAGCCCACTGATCTCAGCTCAGATCAAACGTAACTTTATGAGATATCAGATACCATACGGTCTAGAGCGTGCTCTTCTGAGCTGGCCTCCCGGAAGATAGGCCCCATCAACATGGCTCGCTGGCTAACAACTGCGAATAGAATTTTGAGATTATACATATCAACAAAAAGACCCACGAAGAAACTGCAAGTATTAGTTGAATACTTACTCACAGTATACGTACCCCAGTGGTTCCACATCTGAAGTACCGAAATGTGGTAAACACTTCCATTCAGACAAACGGCTTCTGTGCCATGCTAGAAAATATACTTCTTGGAATGGTAACCGACCCTAGGCTTACCGTTCGCCAAGACGCACTCACCAAAATCCTGGAAGCAAAACATAAGCAACAGACAACTGTTAGATACAAAATTGTGCCAAAAATTAATTTTGGAGCTAATGGTTGCACAGAAATGATTGATTGGGAACAGACAGATGTTTCACTTACCGTACCTCCAGTTTTAATTCCTATAAAAGAGGATGAACTTACCGCTAAGCTATCTATGGCCGATGGCTTGGTACCAGACTGGGACTTTACATCTTCTCCTTGTCACATAGTAGCGGTGGAAAGAACTGTTAGACTGGTAACAGAGGTGTCCAGACAAGGCATCGGTCCCGACGCTCGGGACCGATAGATACACGCCACACTTCTTTCTCGAAAGATTGTCAACTTCTTTGACACTAAGAAAGACTTTGTGGGTGTAATTAATACCTCTGAGACTTAAATAAGCACTTTCTACATATGGTTGGTTGGCTGAGTAGGGCGTGGGTGGAGCCCGATGTGCAGCCACCTCCACGTGGTGGGCTCTGGGTCACTCGAAGTAGTAGAATTAGTGAGCTAGGAGCTGCACAAGTATTTGAGCATTTTACACGAAAATACGCAATTTTTAGCCATTTCCCCCTCCATGAGGATTGGCATGGGGTGACTTTAGCGACTCGGTACGGACCTCTAAGTATCCTCTGATTTTAAGCCGATTTTTGCAAAACCTTGAATTTTAGTGTTTTTTAGTGAAGTTTCGAGATTAAACCCGCAAAGAACAGACTGAAGATATTATCCGATTTCAAAATTTCAAAGTGCGCTGAATTTCGGATTGGACTGGGCCACTTTTTCGCACCCAGGCGTTTCCTGGACGCACGATGTTGGTTTTTCGCCCCAGCCTAATTACTATTCCCCCAGCACGTCAGGGTTTTCTTCTAGACGCGAAAGTCTCTAGAAAATCAGTTTTTCTGAGTATAAATTACCCTTGGTACTGAAATCATCTGGAAACAGGCCTGTATGATATCTGTATGTCTTTTAGTGCACTGAATACGAATCTGAGATTAGTTTCCCTCTAGATTTGAAAAAAAATTAAAGTTGACAAATAAAAAGAAATTGAAAAAAAATGCACATAAAGTTTCAATTAAAAAATCTAATACTTGGTTTTTGGGGGCTTTTGGGCACACGATATCAGGGAAAAAATAGCCAGATAAATCGCTGACACTATTGACAACTGTACGTCACTGCATTTTTTGGAACGGATTTTACAGAGGATTCAAAAATTTCACTACTGGACTCATTTTTTAAGCCTTAAAAAATCTACTTAAACTTCATGTTTCGATGATTCGCTTAATGTATCACGTTTAAATTTTGATGAAATTAATCATTATTAATTATTTACAATATTTCATTATATTGTAATAATAAAAACAATATAATATTACTGTACTTTATTAGACAATGTCTGACAAGAAAAATCTTATATAAAGCGAAGTTATCATTAAACTGAGTGTAAACAAAAAATATTAAGTGCTGTACTGTTCACCGTTCAGCTGCGAAATTAATAATCTACAATAATAATGTAATAATGTATGCAAGGAAAGACACATCTGTGATTTCGGTGTGTATCTTAAATCACAACTATCCACAATCGATTTAAGGAAAACATTGAAATAATTTGTTTGCAATGTCATTCATTACACTCGTATATTATATGATTATCTCAATACTATACATAACTTATATTTGATTGGAAAATCACCTCAAAAATTAAAAGAGAAATATAATTTTAATATTTCAAACTTCAAAAATTCTCATTTTCTCAATATTGAATTACTGGCATTCAACTCTGAGCTTAACAGGAAAAGGAAATGAAGTGTTAGAAATAAAGTCAGAAGACGCAGAAAAAAGGGTTCAGGTCTACAGGAACCTGACGCTGGAGTTTGCAGTAGGATAAAAAAGGCAGTAGAAATCCGGCAGGTCGTTCCATCTCTATTTTCCTCAATCGTTCTATTAACCTATAAATGTGAACAACATTAAAATATCACCTAGCTGAAAATTGCTGTACAGGAACCTCGGAGGATCCTGCACACGAACTTGTACAGGTAATCTTGACGGTTCCTGTGCAGGGTGAAGGAAATTGTACATGATCCTGCAAAGGAACCTGCACCGACAAAGGAACCTTGGCATGATCCAGTATAGGTTCCTGTACAGCTATAAAGTTGCCTTCCCTTTATTCCCTTGAAGATCGAACTCACTAACGAGAGAGCCAAGCCATTAGCGAACCCTTGCGGAGAAGTTCCTATGCAGGTTCATGTATAGGATCCTGAACAAGTTCCTGTACATGAACCAGCATCTAAATTTACTCTATGAAGGAACCTGTACAGGATCATTTGAAGGTTAGCTTGCATAAAGGTTTCTTTGCAGGATCATGTACAGGAACTGTCAAGATCGCCTGTACAGGTACGTATGCAGTTTCCTGTACAGAAAAGACAGACCTTACGTTCCAAATCTTGCGATCAGTAAGTGTTACCTTCCCTGATAGCATGGAACGTTCCATGAACGTCCCTGAAACGTTCCGCGGGCACCTTCGAAACGTTTCAGACGCGTTCCCAGGATGCTACTGGCAACCCAAGGGGGATACTTGACTGCCAGTCGTGCGTGCAATTGCTTGCTTCGCGCGACCTTCCCATTGCTAGAGGATTAGAGCCGGTTGAGAAAAAGTTTGTATAATATTAATAAATTTTATTTTAACATAAATAATATTCAAATCATTTCCTTGATTACTGAAAATATTAACCGATATTCATGACTTTTTCTTTCGTTTTTTAAAAATTAGAATAGGAAATTGATTCAGCTAATTAAAATTAAATTGAGCCATGCCTTTTAAATTTTACTTATTGAAATAGACCTTAATCTCATAACAATGGAAGAGTCATCTGTATCAGGTTCGCGAAAGTAGCCGTCTGCTGGCAGCGGGGAGCCTGCCGGGCCCGGTGTGGCATCCTCTTGCCGCCGCACAGTGGGGAATTCGGTAAAATTTTGTGTCAAAATCGTAGATCTTGGAATCGGAGCAAGTTACAGTGATTACATTTTTACGGAAAGTAGGTGAGGGTATGAGGATTAGAGGAAAAATAGTCCGGACACGTTAAAAAATTTTGTTGACCTTGAAAGAAGGTCGCAAATTTGCGATATGTTTTCCATGTATTTTTTCACGTAGAACACGATGAGGGCCTTGGTTTTGTCGTAGAACCTGAATGGAAACCACTATACACGAAAAACCAGTTTTTGCCATGTTTATCCGCTCCCAGAATTTTTCCGGTGGGTTCTATAAAAAAAACCAATAACGTCATCGTATTCTGCGTAAAAAATACACCAAAAAAGCGTATCATGTGATTGAAAAAAATTGAATAACCTTGAAAAAAATGAAAAACTGAAAGTTGGTTTAAAAATCGCATATTTGCGACCTTGTTTCAAGGTTAACAAAATTTTTTAACGTGTCCGGACTATTTTTCCTCTAATCCTCATCCGCTCACCTACTTGCCGTAAATATTAATCGCTCTAACTTGCTCCGATCCCGAGATCTACGATTTTGACACAAAATTTTTCCGAATTTCCCACTGTGCGCCGGCACTAGTTTGGGAAACGCTGGCATATAATAAAGCATAATATGATATCCATATTGTAAACTGATATCTAGTTTTACCTATCTCTCGTGGCTTACTCGATGTTTATTGATAATAATGACAATAACGGTAGTCCTGTTTGGAACGTTTCAGTGGAATGTTCCAAAGGGGCGGACCTTTGACACGTCCCGGGAACGTGCCTGACGTTTCGAAGGTGCCCTCGGAAATTTCCAGGCACGTGCAGAAACTTTTTT
>CAKNWT010256428.1:0-14408 GCA_932066315.1 Andricus coriarius | reverse complement strand
AACACAATAAAATTCATAATTGGAAACTAATAGTATTAAAATAAATATATCTGACGTTTTACTAAGATTCTTTATTTTCTTTTAATTCAATACGTTTTTCATTCTTTTATGACTCAAAATACTTGAATATTAAACAACTTTAAAATGAAAGCATTTCAAAAAGAATAATTTTACATTAGAACACTAAAAGTGATTGGGTGTAATTTTTAAATCTTTCGGAATTGTATCGTTTGAAAATAATTATATTTCAACTGGAAAATATGAGTTTTCTGTAATAATTTCCTATAATCGCAAAAAATTGTAGGAAATCCATCAGAGGAAAATCATTATAGGCCTATGCTACATTTTCTAAAATATTTTTGCATGTAGGCAATACATTGATTAGTTGTGATCGTGGAAAAAATTGTCAAAAAAAGTTAATAATTTTGAAATTATCCAAAACTACCATTTCACATAGAGAGAGTATTTGAGGGCAAATAAATGTGTGTTAAAAGGTTTGAATTATCAGTTTATTGTTGAGAAGATTTATAATGATTAAAGGGGGCAGCATTCTAACAATTCGAAAGTCAATTTTTTGGACCACCCTACTACACTGACTAGTACGCTTCATTGTATTCGAGATTACCTGGACAATTTTTTTGGTATCAACCCTCTGAGTACACCGTGGATTACGGTAACCCAGGCCGATTTTGAATTGCACGTTATTTGATCCCTCTTGTGGCGAAATCAGAGCTCCTGAAGCGGCCGATCAGAGACGCAATGAAGTGTGTGCCTGGGTTACGCTCACCCACGGTGTACTGCACGTTAAAAAAAAAGTATAAAGTAGAAAATTTAATATCAAGGCAAAACGTGTTGGCACTCCATGAAATTTAATTTTCAAGTCAAAAAGGTGAATTTTCTACAAAACACTTGAATTTCCAAAAGAAAAATATGAGTGTTTCGAAAAAAAAGTTGATTTTCAATCAAATAGTTGAATTTTCTACTCAGATAGTTGAATCAAAAAGACGAATTTTCAACCACAGAAACTAATTTCCAACTAAAATTATGAATCTTCAACAACAAGTATTCATTTTTACAAATTAGTTCAATTTTAAACGATGTAGTTCTATTTTCAAAAAAAAAAATAAGAAATCGCAACAACAAAATGTAATAGTTGATATCTGAGCCAAATAAGTTTTTTCAGCCAAAAAAAAAAAAAAAAAAAACAAATTATTCAATTTTTAAGCCAAAAAGACGAATATTTTACAAAATATTTGATTTTCCAACCCAAAATATAAATTTTCAACAAAAAAGTTATTTTTCAACAAACAGTTAAATTTTTTATAAAATCGTTGAATTTTCAGCCAGAAAATATAATATTAAACACAAAGTGTATATACTAAAGAGAATATACTGGAAAAAAATTGATGAGAATGAGGAATCAAAAGCTAGCTAGTAATCAAAATGCATTCAAAATTTAAACAGGAGCATTTTTTAATTCTGTAGTTCATTTATTTGTCAATCTTTGTTCTGATTGAGTCTTTTCTGATGTATTTTATCGGTACTAGCTTCGTTTTTGTGATATCGAAAAGTTAAATACATTCATGTCGACAAAAAATATAATTTTTAAAAAAGAAGAAAAAAACTATAGCTTCTTGAAGTTTAAATCTTCAGCTTTCTATTGACCACCTGTAAAATTATTTATGGGTTTTTTCTCAAAACACAAGCATTACAAAATACACTTTTTCTCAAATTTTTTTTGGTATGGTTTTGCTCGAATTGTTGTTTATCATTATTCTAACCAGTGCAGTGTAGTAACTGAATTACTTTATATTCTGAAGTAAATAACAATTTATATTATACAAAAATCAAAAGTTTATTTAACTTTTACATTGATCGTTTTACATAATCAATATCTCTCGTTCAAACTAACGTTGCAGTAGATAAAACAAAAACAGTAGATATCTCTATGGGATCTACTTGAATAATTGCTACCATAGTTCGCCCTATCCTGACTATATTCCGTCCCGGACTTCAATAAAATGATAAGATCGAAAACAAAAAAATAAAATAACCTTATCATTAGACCTTTCTGGTTCCAAACCACAGACGCATATTTTTAGCTTCCCGTACGCCCTGATAAGCTTTTAGTGTATTTGGAAACCCTTCAATATCACCTATTGCATATCTATCATTTCGCAGTTTGTTTACAATTGAATATGATACTTTGCATTCGGGAATAGATGCTTTTGACGCTTCAGGAGTATTATCATTATTTCTCAACATAACATAATCTCCTTCATAATATTCATAAGGCTTCCTACGTCGCTTATCTACATAATTTTTATTATAAGTCTGAACCTGTTATATATCTTCCGCGGCAGTATTCCTTCAAATTTTGCGATTCCTAGGTTTTTCCGCTTGAATATGGTTATCTAAAAATTCTTTAACATCATCGATTGACTCTCGCCCCTTTGATCAACTCCAAAAAGCAATCGACTCGGTGTATTCATAGTAGATCTACTGACAGTATTATTAATACAATACTCAGTTCATTTTAAAATTTTGAACCAATATTTACCAATTTTATCATCGGACAACTTGGCCAACATTCGACGAATGATAGAATAAATTCTTTCAATTTGACCGTTAGCTTGCGGAGAACGTTTCGCTACCTTGATATGTTTTATGTGATTTTCTAACCTAAATTCAGTAAATTCATCGGATGTGAATGCGCTTCCACGATCGGAGAATAAAGTATTCGGCCTACTATAATCGATGAAAAATTGTTTCAGACAATTTATTGCCTCCTGACTACAAGTAGACTTATTGGCATAGCGTTTTACAAATTTTGTAAACGTATCTACCAATAAGAAAATATATCGCTTTGATACTTGTACTCTTTTAATTGGACCAAAATTGTCAACATGTGTAAACGAAAACGGTACATCACCTTTCGGGATTACGTGCAAGTAACCTTCGGCTTTTTCTGATAACGGATAAAAGGAAATGCATTTCAAACAATTACGAATATTTTCTTCTATTTTTCCACGTAGGTTTGGAAATCAGTACATCCTATTGATACACTCTCTTGTTTTAAAAGGACCTGAATGGCCCATTTCATCATGGTATTTAAAAATCACTTGTTTTTCCATGCTTACTGGGACATAAAAGAGTAAGTCATTTCGTTTATTCCGGTACACCACACCGTTTCGCATTTCATACATTTTATCTTCACGTTGACCTAACGTATCACGTATGTCAACTATTTTTGGATCCTGATTTTGGCACACTGAAAGATTCCATTCAAAAGGGTTATCTTCAACTACCAAAACATAAAATGAACGACTTAGAGCATCGACATGTTTCCATTGATTTTTCCTTTAATATTTTAAAAGAATCATTTTGTAATTCACGTATTAAAATCTTCGCATCTTTCCTCAGAAGATCGTACAATGGTTTAGCTATTACAGAAAATCCTTCATTAAGTTTGCGAAAATATTGACAAATTCCCAGAAAGCGTTGTAATTGTAACACCGGAAATCTTTCAATGGCTTCAAGACCCTTTTTTGAAGGACGTATTCCTTCTTCAGAGATTTCATAGCCAAGATATTCTACTTTCGTGTATAAAAAAGAACATTTCTCAAGCTTCAGTTCCATTTTATTTTTTACCAAACTTTTGTAAAGTTTTTCTAAGATTTCAAATTGTTTGTCAATCTTCTTAGTTACCACCATAAAATCGTCCATATATACATCTACATGTCCTGATTTAATGATAACTGAAAATGTCTCATTTTAAAACGCTGGAACGTAGAAGGACCAGTTCTCAGTCTAAAACGCATTTTCAAATATTCGCTTTGGCTTTTGTATGACAAAAGATGTTAGTTTCACTGAATTTGGAGCGATGTTTATATGGTGAAAACCATCCTTCAAGTCAAATGACGTAAAATACTTTTTTCCTTCTAAAACATCAAGCTGATCCTCAATTAATGGCAAAGGATAATTATCGCGTATTATAATTTTATGTAAAGCTCGATAGTCTACACATAATCTTATATCGCCATTCTTTCTTCTAGTTAGCACAATTGTGGATGCGAATTCTGATTTACTCAAACGAATGATTCCCCTTTTCATCAAATCATCTATAATTTTCGTTAATTTGATTTAATTTTACATAGTTAAATGGTTTATTATCATTCAAAATTAATTTCAGCTCAACTTCAATTTCAGGAACAGTATGTCGTTCATATTCTAAGTATCATATTTTAAATTGTTCCAAAAGTTTTAATTGAGTTTCAAAATGTGCAAGACCTAGTCCAAATTTACATAAAGTATCTCGGCCTAAAATTAGCGGAGATTGCATCGTACTATCAGAAACTATAAGCAATGTAATATTAACTCGCGTCTCATCGTCAAGTGTAATACAAACTTTCAGTTTTCCTAAAACAATTTAATTAGAACCATTAATTCCTGCATAATCTGTATCTGAATAAGTGACCTGTTTAACAGACTGAACCTCTATGTAGTTCGTTTTAACAAAACTCAACGACTACAAGAAACTAGCGCATTGTCTAATTCAATATGGTTTCCTTCTTCAACATCCACGTTGACTTTCTCGAAAAAGAGCCTATTCATTGGAGTACTTTCAGAGACAAAATTGACAATATTTTTCTTCTTGAGATAATTCTTGGCGATGTGACCCGGCTCATTGCAACGATAACAAATTGTGTTTTTTTGCTGTAGACATTCATTTGAAGTGTGTCCTAGATTTTCACAGTTATAACATCTAAATTGAGATTTAGATGTTACTTTGATACCAGCTGATTTTATATAATTTTTTTATTGAACCTTTGGCAGTTCGAGTTAAAGACTGATTTTGTTAAATGCTTCTAATAATTTAGATGATTTTTTAAAACACCTCATGCGGGCTTGATTTCCTAACTGCAAATCCGGAATTTCATCAATTATATAATCCACAACCTCTTCATGGTCCACTGCCACTTGATTAGGTAGGATTAATTTTTTGTGATAGTATTCGCAAAATGACACGTTGAATTTCCACTTTCTTTCTTTAAACGGCCTTCGTCGTTCGAACCTATTAGGTTGATGGTTTAACATCTTCTTCATATCTTGAAGCAAGTCTTCCACTCTCATTTCAATATATTCTGATTTAGAATAAAACAATTCTAATGTATTACCTCTTAACTTCGAACTGAGCACAATTTTTTGAAGATTATCGTTCAATTCATAAGTTGCACTAAGGTTGGTTTCCCCACTGACAGAAGTTGCGATCAGATCCATCAAATTCGCTTAATAAATAACTAATAGCTCTAATGTTTACGTTGGAACGAGAAATTAATAAATATGCTCAACCTGTTGTTGAATTTCCTTGAACCTGGTATTGACGTTGTAGTAGCTGTACTTCTCGTGCGAGCTCTCCCTTCTAATAAGTTCCATTTCGCGTTGCATCAATGTAAAATTCGTGGATGAATTCAGCGGTAGTGACGGAAAAATAGAATCTGTAGGCAGAGGACTCTGATCTGGAATAGTCATACTTGTTGTATCCAAAAAAAAGGAGCTGCTTCTTGCCTTACTTCCCACATTCGGCAGACCCTCTCTTTTCAAAATTTCTTTCAACTTGAAAACCGAAAAATCACTTGGAGTCTTCGAAATTTTGTTTAAATTAAAATGAAAATTAAACGACAATAGAAAATACCATATATTTCAAAAAAAAAAGAAAAAAAACGTGACAGAAATTGTCGTTGCTCTTTTCTAAGAAGATGACAGTTACGAACCTCAAATTTTCGAAGACAGTGAAAAATCAATTGTATATAATAAACCATTGTGATTTTGTAATCAACCAATCCAAATTTATTGCAGCCACCAACCATTTGAATTGTCACAGCAAGAACGTCAAAGTACACAACAGTCCTCTGTATTTTGTTCACAGGAATTACGTTAAGGCACACAGCAATTTATTCCCGTTTCAAAAAAGACGTCTCCCAAAAAAACCCCAAATACACTCTTCAAACAATTTTTTTTATTTCTTCAGCACACAGCTTTCTTTAATCCAGATGCGATGACAGAACAATTTGAATTTTTCATTTTCAAAAACCATAATAATAGCTGATGACCAATACTCGAGCTCAAATCGCACTTCTGACACTGTAGTAACGGAATTTCTTGAGCTTCTGAAGTAAATAACAATTTATTTTATATAAGTGAAAAGTTTATTCAACTTTTATGTTGATCGTTTTACATAATCAATGTCTATCGTTCAAATTGACGTTACAGTTGATAAAAAAAAACAGCAGATATCTCTATGAAATCTACTTGAATAATTGCTACCGCACCAGCTTCATCATAATTCTGACTGTATATCCTCTCGATTAGAAAAAACTACGTTAAAATTGGTTGAATAGATTTGGAGATATACGGGGGGCACGAACCTCTCGTTTGCTATTTTCATTACAATGAACCCTGAATATCATCGCTCATTATAAACATCATTCTGAACCTAAAGACGCAAAACCCGTCGAAACTTAAATCGTTTAAAATTGTAAAATATAAAATTGAAAGCGTAAAATTGTAAATTAGGAATACTTCCAATAGAACACATTAAGAAACTTGCACGCTATATTATTATATTAAATTCACAGCTTTCAAAACGTAAAATTTAAAAATTATCATTTCTCTCAAACTTAAAAGTTTTATGTTTAGAGAAATGAAACTGTAACAGATTAGAAATGGAACTTTAAAAAATTTGCACACATAATAGGAAGATTTAAGGGTAAATATTTTTTAATTAGATATTCTCAAAATTAAGAAGTTCAATCTTAAATCTACAAAACTGAAAACAACTTTTAAATATCCGAAACATTAGCAACATTGAAAAATTTTGTAATAAAACATTCAAAATTGACAATTGAATACTGAAGCATATTTAAAATTCAATCAATTCACTATATAATATTTTTAATTGGAATACTGCATATTTTCAAATTGGCTTTGCAATTTTCCAAGTCTCTTTCCAAATTGTCACATTCAGGCAGCCTGGCCACTTTGTGTCGGGTATCCCCGACCAGATTCGCCTAATGCTTCATTTCAATTGTTTTCTCTCAAAAATTGATAAATAAGAAAAAATAACTACGAGTAACCTCTTATCATTTTTCACGACAGTTCAAGAACCTGCGATGATTTTCTTTGTTTTCGGTAAGTATTTGTATTCTGCTTAAATGTTGTTGTGGGTTTCCATCAATTTATATTAATAAAGTATCCAAATATTACGATTTTCACGGTGGTCAGGTCTACCCGACAACCTTTTTTAATAAATTTTTTTGGTTACTGCGCAAATAATTTTTCCCCTGCTCTAATATGATTATTCTTTGAATATCAGCTTTCGAGTTGTTAGTAGAAACACTCACATCATAAATCAGGTTTTATATAACTAATATAAGTGATTTCGGCTAAATCATAATTAAAAAAGGCTTAAGTGATCAGTACTAAACCACTCTCCTCAGAGAAGTACTGAGGATAGATCGATAGCATAATTCGAGATGTACTGCTTGAAATTTCTTAGAGGAAGAAATGTCGACAAAAGAAAGGGAGCTGTAGAGGATAAAAGCCAAAGGATTATCCTAACTTCTCGGACTTTTGACAGCCCTCTTTCTCCGCCAGCTTCTCTCTGGGTTACTGTTCTGACTGACTATACTCTCTTCGACTTCTTTTAACACCTGCAGGGTCACACGCCCACTTTGTATTATTCGTGACATTCATAGCGATAACTTTCGGGATAAAGATTTCGGCTACGAGTATCCTATCGGCTTAGACCGGAAAAATCGTTACAGGGAGCGCGCTTTGTCAAGCATTCTGTTACCGGGAGTGTTTTTCTAATTGAATGCTAAGAATTTACAGTAAAGCTCAAAGCTCTAGCCAGTCGAATCTGTTTGAGTGAAAGTAACGCAGATAGTCAGATAGTCAGATAATCCTTTTATACAGTTATAAGTACATACATTAGGCCTAAATTATTGTCTATGTCTCCATGTATTTTGGTTCTCTATTAAGGAACACATCCCTACAGTTAATAGCTTCGTACAGTAAATGATTGTAAATAAAAGCAACACGCTTGCACTTGTATTGTCTTACGTTGAAGAAAATGCATTTTAAGACGAAATTTTGTGTTCTGATTAATTGGAGTAACAAAAATAAACAATAAATATCGTTTTAGACATGATACATGGATTTTAGGCCAATCTACATCATGATCATAGACATCTCAATGAGGCATTCTCGTTTAAATTTTCGGAGACATTTTAAAGGAATATACGTGACATGGCTTTCTAAATAATAGGCCAACACAAAAGAAGAAGTTCGGCTGACTGTTCTAGACATATGCGTTCTGTACATGTAGAGAATAATGATTGTTTTACCAAGTTATTTGTTTTTGACAGAATTTACTTCTTTTTTTCAAAACCTAATAATTTAATTTATTTAAGGCAGTAAAAAAGACGGAAAAACGTCCGAGAAAATATGGTTGAATCTACGAAGTAGCGCTCAAATCAGGACGGCTGAAAATGGACTGAAGCATATTTCTTATAGTAAATTTCGGATGCTAAGGAAATCAGAAAAGTAAAACGATATATGGGGCTTAGCTCATTGTTCAAGCATTAGTTCAATTTCTTTTCAAAGTCTCTATCACATGCTGAAGTGATATTAGAATTTCGGCGCCTTTCTGATGTCGACCAGTTTTATTAATAAATTATGATGAAAATTATTGCAGCAAACCTACAAAATAATTTAAAAAGTTATTATTTAAAAAAAAACTATATTCTTGCGCATTTTTTTGAATCGCTATAGTCTTAAATAATCTGAGGTCTGAGTAAATTAACAAAAACTGATTTGTCACTTTCCTATTTAAGTGTAAGATACATCCTCGTTTTGCTTGATCAGGTTTAGAATAACGAAAAATATAATACAACTAAGATAAATTAATCGAAGCGTTATTAAGGATAACGGTACAGAGATATGGTGGAAAGGAGGGAATCATAAAGGAGAAGGGGGGGGGGATGAAGCAAGTTGGTATTCACCAAAATTGGAATTGTTTTGCTGTAGCAGTAATCCTCATTGAGAGCTTGCAGACGGTTGGTAGTGACTGTGTAGCTTCTGGATGATCTCCTTAACCTCTTTATGGAAGCTTTGGCTCTCTATCAAAGATCTATGCCGAGATAGTTAAAACATCGTTAGGCAGGTAATTCTCAGTGCTGATCAAATAGATGATCTCTTCTTAGAAAACGAATTACCTGCCGACCTTTTTTTCGCAGCGCAAAAGGGTCCTTATTGTATTTTCCTACTCATTGACTCCAGGGGATACATCAGGACCAAAAATTGGAAACCCTTGTTTCACATACATAGATACAACTAGAGATAGGAAGAACATTAGCCAGGTACCTTACAAGGTTACACAGTTCACACTATTTACACAATTTACACGGATCCGAAGTGTAACCAATTTTCAGAATTCAGAACAAGATTTTAACTGACAGAAGAAACGAACAGCGTAAATGAACTGTACGGTAAGATGAAAGAAGGTCCGGAGTTAGGTGATCAGGTATAATTAAGGGCGAAATACTGACTTTTTCGATTCTGGAAATTCGAAAGCGTAAATAAGGTACAAACAAGTAATACATTTTTCATCTATCTCTTGTGATATTTGAGACTTCGCTGATCATCGTTCGTGTTCCTGTTCCCCGTCTTGCTGATTTACATAATTATTTTTTGCGGCGAAAGTTATTCACTATTTTCGTACTGTGCATACTCACCATGATATATTTTGAAACATCACAGAAAAAAACAGAAGTGAATTTTTGTTGCGGGTAATTTTCAAGTATATAAAGTTGAATTTTTTCGCATCGAAACAAAACAAGATTCAGTAGAGTTGACATGGTAATCATTTCCAATGTGGTGGGTAAATCCTAACACGTGAAGTTAATTTTTGTTGCAGGTGAAGACTACTCTGAAATCACTGTAAAGATTAAGTTTGGTTGTTTCTGTGATTGACTAAATAAATACCACAAAAGTAACGGGCGTTACAATTATATCAAAGTGAAAATATTAGGTGCAGAATATGTAGATAAAAAAATTAATCAGATTTTCATGAGCATATTACTATTTTATAGTAAATCGAATATTTGATATTAAATATTACTACTTTATCAAAAAATCGTCTTGAGTTCCGGAATTTCCATTCGTTTATTTCCAGCGCGAATATAAACTAGGTGCATGATAAAAGTGCGGTCATTGGTTATACGGAATATCTGTCCATTTATGGGCTACTAAAATCTGTCGACTTATCCCCTTCTATTCTTCCTTTAAAGCTCACCCTTTCTTCGTGTGCCACTTTTCTCTCGCTCTCTTTTTCTTACCCCGTGATATCATGCACATCCAAAACGACCGATTCCACGGGCGTAAAGCGAGAAAATAGGAATTTATCGGCTCGTATGCCAATCCCCTTCAAACTAGTTCGCTTTCTTCGAATTGAATTGGGGAACAAGTTGGAATGTTTACTTCTATGATGCACGTTCTGCATATGAATATATTTAATATTGATGTTTTATTTTTCTTTGCGTTTAAACAAGATTAAAGCTAATTTATATTTCATTAATCCTTCCTTTAACAGAAAACTTTTATATTTGACTATTTTTCGATAAATGCTATTTATAATTTTTTGATGTAAAAATAAACTTTCGAACTACTAAGACAACCTTTGGGAATAATAAAGTGTATAAGAGCTTTAAGAGTTGCATAAGCTCCACTAATTTCTGCAGATAAGTATTAGACTAATTATATTAGTGCTATCAGTTTACTACCATCAATAATATTTATGATATGTACTCATCTCGAACAAATTTTCATTAAATGCATTTATTTTCGTCAATTTCGAATCATCATAAACTCCTGATAGCAGCTGGTAATCACTAAACGTTTTTTTTTTGTTTGAAAGCGTAGCTAAGGTTAAGTTGCCTTTTTTACATAAAGTAGTTTTATCGTCACCGTTTCTTTTTGGTACAAACACTTATTCTTCCGTGCCATTGTCATGAAGTAGGTGTAATTTGATGCGTAATTATGAATTCTTCTAGTGCAGGTAGCTTACTGTTCAAAATATTTTGTGTTGTTTCAGAAATGTTGCTTGTAAATAATGAGAATGTTTGGGGGGTAAAAAGTGCAAAGTGGCACTTTTTACCCTAGAGTTTGTATTACATTAGGCTATTTCACAATCTCTAGCAGTGGAGCTTATTCTGAAAGCATCTCAGGCGAGTAATGGATCTAGTGTCACGTATGAAAAACTGGGCTCATGAAAAGTGTGTTGTGAACTAGCAATAGAAAATTGTCGTCTGTATTATTTGCGAAAGTGACGATGAATAAGTCTTTGAGTATATTAGTCGTCTAAATATTTATTTTGTAGCTATGTACTATGTACTGAAGTACCATTAGACAAAGTTTAAAAATATATATAACATAATAGATGGACTGCATATAAATTTATTACGATTATAACTGGGAACTTTAATATCTTACATATATTTCGAGGCAAAAGCCAAGGCAGTACCTAATTTCGTTTTGACACAGTGTCATGAAAAGTGAATATGGCACTTTAGGCCTACGCACCCTTATCTACGTACATGTATGTATGGATGTATCAAGCACATAGTGTAATAAAATTCAATTAATATAATTTCAAACAATCATCACTCACCCCTATATTTTGATTACCTTTGAAATATTAATTGTCTTTCAAATCAGGGAAATATTTTCAGGACGCACCCGTATAAAATTCGAGAAGTATAGTTTGGAACACATTTTCGTGTAAATAATACTTTTTACTCAGAGTGGTGTCAAAAACAATTTTCGCTCCATTCAAATCAGCCATAAAAATAATATATATATTTTTATCGCGCATAGAAATATATTTGGATACTTTTTTTGTATACGTAGTAAAATTGTTATTTGCTTAAAATATGATTAGAGGCGATTTATAAGCTGCCTTATTTCCGCAGCTTTTCAAACGTGAATTTTTAATTTATTCATGATTAAAGTGTGACAGACAATTTATTTAGGGGCAAAAAAGTTGAGTGACTCAAAGTATTTTTTTGATTAAAACTAGAATATTCGTGTACATAAGGTAAAATTTATTATGACCAATACAACATTTTTGTGCATAAACCCTTTGCTTTCTCATTCTGATTAAGTAGCAACAGTATATTTCGATACGAGAGGCCAAATGGGCGGTTTGCCGAATTATGTGCCTTCACACGATCAGGGGGTACCCGCCCGCAAGGCGTTGTTTATCAAATAATATTTTTCTTTACGAATTATAATGCAAAACCTGAGATTGTCTACCGCTTATAGACATTGATTATACTACAATGACAAATGTCTAAACCAAGTTCATCCAGAACGATGTTCACATAGTAAGCAAAATGTTTTGGTAACCATGGAGGGCTTTGTTGTATATGCTGCCTACAAATTCTGGTTAACTTGACAAGTAATGTCAATGATGTAGATGTAAAATTACTTTTTTAATATTCACATGCATATACGTATATACGTGATTTCTATGGCCTATAGCTAAGGGTTATTTGTAATAAAATGAAAAATATCTAATTTAATCAACAGGTTTTAATAATGTGTCAAAATAGTCTCCAATGACAGGTCAAATCAATAAAAATTCCTCGAAATAATATTTAAAATTGTTGTCGATACGTTTCGGCTGCTATGTCAGCCCTCATCAGTCAAAACATTTATTGCTAAAGAAACAAATTAGTTACATCGAAGTTAAAACATTTACAAAAATCATTTACAAAATTCAACTAAAAAATAAAAAGAGAGCATACCTGATTTGGTGATAGTAAAAAACCATCAAAGCAATTCAAAGAAATAGAAACTCCACTCAAAAAGTAAACGTAGTAAAAAATATAAAATGTTTACAATAAAACAAGAACTTGAATTAAGAACGAAGGACAAAGACATTGATGAGTCGTTGACGGATGACAGTGTCAGACTGAGGAAATTATTTGTAGACACTCTAAAATCGAGAAACCAATTATAAAGGCAATTATACCATTGATGATAATATAGGCAGTGATTGTACTATAATTTGGTAAGAGGTTTATATTGATCTGGAAAATTAATATGCTCGAATCTAATATTTACATTATCATCATTTTTGTTAATGAAAAAAATTTTTTTTTTTCAACTATTTTTCTGCGTGCTGTGTTAGGTTCAACTGAAAGAATTTTATAATGTTCGAAATCGAAATTGTGTCCAAGCTCTAAGTAATGTTCCGAAAGTGCAGTATGATTAGAAGTGCCAGGGTTCCTGATAGAATTGATGTGTTCACGTGTACGAGTTTCGATTGATCTGCCTGTTTCACCAACGTATGTGGAATTGCAATCTTTACATGGAAATTCATAAACTACGCCAGAAAGCTTACCCCTTGGAAGTGGGTCCTTGAGATTGTTAAAATAACGGGAGAATTTATTTACTGGTTTATAAATAGTTTTGATGTTGAAACTTTTTAAAATTTGTTGAATTTTTTCAGAAAGATTTTTAATATAAGGTACAACAGTGAAGTCAATAAAGCTGTTAGACTTATTATTAATAATTTTATTTGCATGAAATTCGGAATTGTAATAACGATGGGTTACATTTTTTAAACAAAATTCAATAAGTGATTTTGGATAACCATTTTTCAAAAGTGTTTGTTTAATAAAGTTAATATTTTTACTTCTAAATATAATGTCTGAAATTCTAAACATTCTATGAAATAAACCAGTAATTACTCCAATTTTGTGATTAATAGGATGAGCGGAATTAAAGTTCAAGTATCTACCTGAAAAAGTTGTTTTTTGGAAACAATCAATTTTAAGTTCATCGTCAATACGGACAATCAGTGTATCTAAGAAGCTAATTTGTGAGTTATTTTCTACTTCAATTGTAAATTTAATATTGGAGTTGTATGAATTGAATTTATTCAAAATGAAATAAAGTTTATCATGGGGAACCGCAGTGATAATGTCATCGACATACCTGAAGTAAAATGGAATTGTGAAAGGTAAAGATGAAAGACAATCAGATTCTAAGTTTTCCATAACAATATTGGCTGCTGCCGGAGAAAGTGGTGAGCCCATAGCTAAACCAGAAACCTGCTTATACGTAAGATTGTTAAACTTAAAATAGGTAGAGTTGAGGCAAGTCTTAACTAAATCAATAAAATCAATCATCGGAACACTAGCAAACCTGCTAATCTCAGTCGATTTCGACTCAATACAGCTTAAAACTTTAGAAATTGGTATGCAGTTAAACATTGAGACAACGTCTGAAGAAATCAAAACATAATCGGATGGAATTTTTTGAAATTTAAGTTTTTGAAC
>CAKNWT010256427.1:0-15600 GCA_932066315.1 Andricus coriarius | reverse complement strand
AATTATTTTTCGAAAACTCAGTAAAAAGAATATCATTTTTTCATAGTTTTAATTCTTGAAATGGAGATTCATAATATTTCGTATTTAGAATACTACTTTGTCGTCTTCCTGTTTTAAATACTCGTATAATAATATTAAACTTCGGTACTGTAATACGAATAAGTGTAATAAGACCTCGGTTTTCCTTATTTTGGAACGATATTATACTCAAATCTAATTTATTTTTTTCATTTATTCTAACAAAAGGTCTCTTAGTGTATGAAAACAGTCAAAAAAATCTGCCCGCCGCGTGGGCACATTCTCATCGCGCGCTGCGTGGGCGGCTCACAAGTTTGAGCGCGACTGTTGGTTCTCGCGTTTCGCGCTCGATATTGTATTTACCTCGCGCTACGCGCTCGTTCTTTGTATTTAACCCACAATTCCGCACAGACCTTTTAAAATAAAAAGTCAAATCATCGACAACTTTAATTTGGTGTTCGTGAATTCTCCTTTGTTAAAGCTCCTTCGGCTTTAACGAACACACATTCTCATCACGTATCTCGTGCTTTGCACTTAATTTATTCCAAAGTGCGAACTTTTCTACATTGAGTTCAACTCTATCGTATCGAATGTATGTTATACTTATTTCTATACCTCGATCTGAGATTGCTTATTCAGATATTGCAAAATAATATACAAATTTTATTTTTCATAACTTCAATATTTGCTCCTTATTTTGCACCAATTTGTTTTTATTCTCAGCTACCCTGAAAAATCTATCATTTCAATAAATGTATATTATCACAATTCATAGTATGTATTGGTTTTGAAACATACGTATTTTCATTGCCTTGTTTTTATAATTAAAAATAGTGCGCATCCTATACAAAAAAATGTTGATATTACACATTTCATTGCAACTTGCGACGTTTCTCCATAAATTTAATTTGTTTATTTTCAAAATTAATTTTTACGATTTGAACTGAAAATACGCATCCTAACGTAAAGTGGTTCCTAGCAAATTTTTAGTTATAATTTAGACGATAGATTTTGTTAAATAAAAACTTATTGTAGCTTGTGTCGTTTTTCCAAAAATTTAATTCATAATTTTATACTTATTTTTTACGATTGAAAGAAAATCTACTCTTCCTTTCTAAAAATTATAAATAAAGAATTTGTAGATCCCCTTTAAGTAAACAACTTTTGTTTATCAAATTTTTTTCGTACCTTGTGTCGTTTTTCAAAACATTAAATTGTTTTATTCTAAATGTTATTTTTTACGATTAAAACAAAAACTACGCTTCCTATCAAAAGTTACTCATGGAAAATTTGTAGCTCTTTTTTGGATGAGCACCTTCTGCTAATTCATTTTTTTCATAGCTTCTGTCGTTTGTCCAAGAATTTAAGTTTTTTATTTTTAATGTTATTTTTCACGATTAAAACAAGAATTAAGCCTCCTATCAAAAACTGATAAGTGAAAAATTTGTATCTCTTGTTCGGGTTAACAACTTTTGTAAAAAATTTTTTTCGTAGCTTGTGTCGCTTATCAAAAAATTTGGTTTTTTATTTTTAATGTTGTTTTTCACGAATAAAACAAAAATTACGCGTCCTATCAAAAAGTGATTGATAACAAATTGGTAGAACTTTTTTGGGTGCACAATTTTCGTTTTTTTTAAATCTTTTTTGTATCTTGCATAGTTTGATCGCAAAATGGAATTTTTTATTTTCTATTATTTGCTGTGCGACAAAAATTAGAATTTTCGATTTTTCGAAGAAATTCAAAAAGCTGTTACGGTTATCTTGTAGGGCTTTCAAAATGCAACGTTTTTCTTCTTTTGACTTTTTTCATATCGTGCGTTGTTTGGCTTGAAATGTTCATTTTCGTTTTTTTTTTTATTGTGAAAATGCTATAACTCTGGTAATTTGTTTTTTTATCAAAAAAAGTCACAAAATAAATTGTTCGTCTTTTTGTTCACTACGAATAGCCGTACATAGAATTTTTAAATCTTGAAAAAAGTGGACTTAACAATTTTGAAAATGCTCTAACTTTTTGAATTTTTATCCAAAATGGCTGGCTAACGAACTTGTTCTTTTATTTTATGCCTTAAAAATGTGTGCCAAAGCTCAATCCAATCTGATCAATCTTTCGAAAGCTATCGTGCCTACATGATACACACTACAGACTACAGACAGACGAACAGACACCGTCGTTAAAATCGTTTTTTTTTACTCAGGGGGACTCAAAACGTGGAGATTTGGTGAAGACCGATTAAGTCAAATTTTACATAAAATTAATACCTTTTCATTAGGATAAGAATGTAAAAAGATAAGCGTTGTTTTTTTAAATCTCTATAAGATTTTCATAAAAACTAGTTGAATTTTCTTGAAATTAAATTTTTGGAAAACCAATACCAGGTACAAAAAAAAATAATGGACAAAAATTGTTCACTCTAAAAAGATCTATAAATTTGTTATGAATCATTGTTCGATGGAACGCGTATTTTTCGTTTCAATCGTAACAAATAAAATAAAAAATTTAGGGACATGCGACACAAGGTGCGAAAAAAGATGAATGGACAAAAATTGTGCACCAAAAGTGATATACAAATTTTTTATTAATCACTTTAAGATAGATTGCGTAGTTTTTGTTTTAATCGTAAAAAATAAGATTACATCTTTTTTTATTATAAAAACGATCCAAGGTAAGAAAAAAAAATAATAGAGAAAAGTTGTTCATTCAAAAATGATCTACAAATTTGTATTGATTATTTTTTGATAGGATGTGTATTTACTGATCAAATCGTAAAAAAATAACATTGAAAATAAACAAATTAATTATTTGGAAAAACGACACAAGGTGCAATAAAATGTAAATTAACACAATTATTTCTTTCATAGGATGCTCACTTTTTCAAAATATAAAAACAAGACAATCAAAACACATTTGTTTCAATACCAATGCATAGTATGATTTGTAATAATATGAATTTATTTAAATGATACATTTTTTAAAGTAGCTGAGAATAAAATTTTATACAAAATGAAGCAGGTACAAATAATAAAGTAATCATAAAAGTAGGAAGATAGTCGTGGGGGCTAAAGCGTAGGCTTTGGTCCCACTCCGTCGGCTCGCGGGTTCTATTCCCGTCTCGCACTCTCAAGGTACCTCTAGAGAAAAAGGTTCTCTAAGTACTTAAAGCTGTTTCTCTTGGTGGTTTGGAAACCACCTTAAACTGTAGGCCCCCCTCCCACCACCAAGTAAGTGTGTTCGCACTTTAGAATAAATTGAGTGCGAAACATGAGATACGAGATGAGAATGTGTTCATTAAAGCGCGTAGCGCGCGATGAGAATATGCCCACGCAGCGAGCAGTCTTTGAAAGAGGCCTTCAAAAAAAATAATAAAGTACTTATTTCTTTAAAAAATGCTCTAAACTTCATTTTTGAAGGTCAAAGAACTTTTTTTCACCAAAATTGCTTGAGATCAATGAAAAAAAGGTTATAATTTCTATCAAAACTGTAGTATGTACAATAGTTTTTAAGTACTGTCTATTATTATGGAATTACTCGTAAGAATAACCCATTTTCAGCTCAACCTAAGCTAGTATTACAGAATTTTCCGTAACACTAGCCATTTAATTATTTCGTCAAAAAATACTTAATCTATGGAAAGAACGTCGTTTGTAATTTTAAATTATAAAATTTTTAAATGTTGAGAATGAACTGAAAAAGATGCTTTTTTTAATATAAAAAAATCGTAGCATAATGTAAAACACCCATCGTCACGGGGACAAATGGGTGCTTTTTCAGGATTTCCAGTAAGTAGTTTTACAACATTTACGGATATTTTCTATAAAATGTAACTGAATATTTTGTAAAATTTACAGAAGATTCAGTACATTGAATAAAAATGTCCATTTTTTGTGCTGTAGATAATATTTATTCTTTTTATGTCTACGTATCTTATTCGTACTCGATTTTGTGAAATAAGTGAAAATATGAAAAGTATAAAGGTTGCTTGGATGGATTGCAGCCCAGCAGTGTCAAGGATTCAGTTTGTGGAGGTTAAGTTTAAGGACGCATTTAAGGACAAGACTGAGACTGAACTGAGGATGAGGTCGTGGTTAGGGGAACTATGGAAAGAGGAAAATGGAGGAAGGGGGAAGAACGAGGGAGAGTGCTGAGCCAGCATTGTCGCTATTCCAGTCTGCACATCGATACGATATACCAGCCAGCCAGTCAGCTAGCCAACCAGCGAAAACTCGAATGTACTTAAAAACCAAAAGAATTTTTTCGATACGCAATATTATACCAATATAATATTATCGATTTGGTTTAAAAACAACAAGTTTACAATATTTTTTATCTATAAGGGGAATTCCTTAGAACCTTTGATGAGCCAGAGGAGAGCACTAAACGGTAATTACATGAAAATGAAGAAAATTCTTCTGATTTTCTATGAGTATGCATTAGACAATCAATTTTGCGTCTTATTTATCATCTGATCGTATTACGATGAAAATTTGACAGCTATACAATCTGCTTTATGCACAAAAACCAAAGCTTAAATATCCAAAAATATTAAATACGATTTCATGAGAATTATTGATTCTTAGAAAATATGGAAAACATTAAAGAAATTATAAATTATCAAGAAACTTTGGAATTTTTTAACAGAATGGCACTTGACTTGTTCAACATAACATACAAGGAAAAAAATAAAAGCAACTGAAAGTAGACCAGAGTGCTGCCACCTACGAATTATATTCTTAAAAAAATTTAAATTTTATTCAAATTTTTGTTAACATTTAAATGAAAATTTAGATGCTCAATAGATACAATAAAGCTACTACCATTTTTTTATTTGTGATAAGAATACATTTATTCTAAAATTTTAATATAATCTGACAATTGAAAAACATTCAGGAAATACATTTTCAATCGCAATTCGTCAATTGATTCCAATGGAGAACTTAAATAAATTGCTGAACAATTGACTGCAATTAACAGTTCTACAAGAAATTATTTGACATTCTCTGCTGATAAATTCAAAGTAATTCAATAATTCGCAAAGAAATTTAAGAATTCCAAAGAATCTAAAGATTTGTGAGTATTTAAGTGAACTCAGAAGGTTATGTCATATTTAATATGTGTGGCAGGCGTTACTTCGGTAGGATTCTAGAAGTCAACAGAAATTCATCAAAGGAAATTCAGAAGAATTATAATGAACTCAAGCTAATTCGAAAGAATCCAAGAAATAAGAATTTAAGTGAATTTAATGAATAAAAAGTACTCAAAATATTAAAAAGAAATTCAACAATATGCAAGAAAATTAAAAAGAATTAAAACAATTTCAAAAGCTTTCAGATATCACTTATTTGTTTTTTAATTGGATCAACTGTTTTCGAAAAAATTCGAAAAAAATGTAATGTGAAATATGAGGATGAACTGGACATATCAAAATACTTTAGCCGCTTGGAACAGCATTATGGACGTATGTCCAGAACCTTTCCCTCAAAGTCCCTCAAAGATATATCAGTAATTTTAGTAAATTAGAAAGAAATTTTTGTTTCGAGGTATCTATTATAGTGTAACTCCAGATCTAAAGTAATTAAGCTTGGAATGTTCGATTTTTAATAGAGTTAATATCTTCGTATCCACATTTTCTAATGCTTTTTATGCCCAAAATCATGTTTATTCAAGAAAATCTGTATTTCGTTCAATCCAAACAAAGTTATAGGTTTTTGAATTTTGTCCTTCGATTTTGGCATTTAGGGCGCTATGATTATATATACACAGATTATTTAGAGAAGCAAGGTCACACAGAAAAAACTAAAGTCAAATTTTGTTGCATGTAAAATTTTCCGCTGATAAAGTTTACATGATATTTGGCGAAAGATTATCCTACGATGGAATAAAAGCTGTCGTCTGCTACGCCCTTAGCAGCAATGGGAAAACGACAACGTATGAGTGGATTCGAGCTATATAAATCAGGACACCAGATTTGAAACAACTATTCGCTTACTTCATTATTAATTTGAAAATAATAAGACTTAGAAAATACAATAGTTAAAATGTGTTGCAGGTTCATTTTGGAACGGTTAAAAATTGAATGTATTTCAGTGAAAGTGTAAGCGAGGTTAGGAGAATAATTCTGACAGCCGGGAATCCCATTTCTGCTCCAATTTAATTAAGTTAAAAGACGGTACAGTCCAAGCTCCCATAATGTCCGCCCCGAGAATGTCCGCTTCTCCAATTTCTCGCTCGAGCGCTACCCCCACCACTTTAGCGTCGGTCGCGATCGATGCATTTCATAGCTGACGCTCCGAGAATGTCCGCGAGAGAAACGGCCGAATCTGAAGGTTTTTTTCGGGCCCAACCTTGAATTTGTCAGTCAAACAAATTGTTCATTTTATTATAAATATAAGAAATTAAATATCAGATAAACTGTTCGTTATTCGAAATTATTTTTAGTCCACTTAAAAAAAAATTTGCTTTGATATAAATTCAACTTTATGTACTATAACTATAGGGCTAAATAATCATTGTTTATTTTATGTTTCGTCAAATATTTATAGGCCTTGGATAAAGATGTTCTGGATAAATAATAATGTTCAACATAAAATGTGAACGTTAAAACCCGAAGAAAACCATGAAAAATTATAAAATCGCGTTCAAAAGATATCAGATGTCTGATTTCAGCTCATTTAATATGCGGTTCTATAAGAAAACCGTTCGCAGTATTATTGCGCAGTACAAAACGTGGGAAAGTGTGAATTTTCATATTTCAAATGAACAAATATCTATTTTTACTACTGTAAAAAAAGCTTTACATTGTTCTTTTTTCTTCAAGTTTTACATATATCAAATTTATGTTATAATTGACAATTCGATGTTTGAGTTTCTCTTTGTTTAACAAACAAAAAAACAAGCAATACGACACAGTAATTAGTTATGAATGTACTGCACGAGATTTCACAGGTTACGTTAAAAGTGAGGTGAAATATTTGTCATTTTGACGCTTTGTTTACATTTATTCTAAGAATCGAACATACCATAGCTAATGATCGATTTTAATGTTTTACATACCTTTAAGCTCGGGCTTATAACGAAATAATCCAACATGAATCACTTTTGTACGCATAAAATGTCGACTATAGGTACATAAAACGATGTTCGAGATAGATTTTTAACCTACCCGACGCGCGGCAGTCGAGCGTGACCGCGCTTAGAGTGGGGGTTCATGGCTTCTTGGAATTATACTCCCCTACAGCCCCGAAAACGGCCATTCTCGGAGCTTGGACTGTATATAACGCTGGCGTCGTAATTCTCCTTATTTTCGAATAAAAACGGAGCGATAATGAGGCGAAAGATTATCCAGGCTAGGTTAAAAATGGAAAATTATCTTCGATTCGTGTAAAGTTTAACCGGCAAGGTTATTTTTTGTTGCAGCGAATCTTTCACCTGGAATCGATGTAAACTTTATCTTTCGTTTTTTCTGTGCACCCACGTTTTAACCCATGGAAAGTAAAATTTTAAGTAATAATAAAGGGGAAGAACCAACCTGAACTATTGTGTGCATTTGCTTCTCAAAAGAAAAGTATTCGAATAAAAATCGTCCGCGTTCAAATTTTAAAAACGACGGTTATAAGCACAAAAATCCTTGAAATACAATAACCCATAACCGTCGACCGTTATGGGTAGATTCCGCAGACATATTCTCATGTAGGAATTAATTTATTATCCGTCATTATACCACTTTTAATTAAAATTATTTTTTATCATTCTCTCAAAAACGGTTGGTGCAATGAAAAGATGATTAAACAAAAAAAATAGATCTTTCATCGAGCTGTACAATTTTTATTGTACAACTTATGCTATAAAGCAATAGCTTGGGAAAAACGTTTTTTAAACTTCTTTATTTTACTATTTTGAGCATGTGGCAGGTCAAAACATTAATTGATTTTAAAAGGGGTTCTCACACATATTTTTTATACGGAAAGACAACTTTTCTTGTTAGCCTGAGAATGAAAATAAAATGTTGTGTATTTTCGATTCACCCTAGTGTACACATGAATTTAGTAGTGGTTAAACCCTCATGTTGGATTTGAGACTAAGAAACATTATTAGTTTTCAGCAACGAAAGTTAAAAATTGTCGAACGAATTTAATACTTCCCTTCTGTGTTAAAATACTTGTGTTGAAGGCGTTCTGAAAAATTGAGGTGAAAGTGTTTAACAGGCGGACTGATACTCTCTGTTACTACTGGTATCCGCAGTAGAAATGTGTTGGTGCTGTCAGCCACGGGCTTATCCAACTTGGTGAGAAAGTAAAATAAAGAAAAAAAAACGCGTCAAGGAATTTTGGAGAGATAGAAATTCTTCATATTCTTTTAACTATATATATATATATATAATTTACAAAACAGGCTAAACAACGACTGCAGAGTCGCACTGGGAGCAACTACCATGTATGAAAATGACACAGGGCACGACGAAATCACAACGACAGACCGGCGAAACCCTCATGTTTCTTAAGCAAGCGAAGCGACCAATGATGACAGCTTTCTGCATCCATGTTGCAAGTACCTTGGTATGTTTTTGGCACACGGGTATAACCTTAAGGTTACGAAACAGTATTAATGTCGCACAGCCGAGAGCACCCATCACAGTCGCTGCAATTGCCTTTTGCGGTCTTGATACCTCTCCTTCTTTTCCTACACTTTGGCAGTGATGTTGTAGACGGCCGGAGCCGAGAATTCGATCACAAACATAGTTCGTTTCTCGAAGTCTTATAGCGTATTCGGTTATCCTGCACTGGTGCACTCCGACATGCGCCACAGTTCTATTATTCCTGACCTGGAAAGCATCAGATAAATGTCTATAAATATCATCCGATAGTCGCTTTAACAGAAGTACAATAAAATACACATATATAAAATACAGTCTTAATTGAATATCTTTATATATAATATTTCAATATTTGTTTATGTTTATGTTTAAACCAGTAATTAAAACTATTTATAGCAGCAAATCAGGAAGTAATAAAAGCTCCTTGAAATGCAATTAGACCCCACGGATAGAAAAAGGCATTCTTATCGAAACCTATAGATTTGAAATCACTTTCTTGTAGGAATTCACTCAGTGCATGAAGGACGCAAGTGGAAATCGAGCCACTGAATAATATCGTCAATTCATTCAGAAGAAGAGCGGATAATCCCCGAGCCATTTGTCTGCCGGATGTTGAGATGCTCATTTGTTCGTCGCGCGATGACAGATGACAATGAAGTAGAGAACGTGCCAGAGGGGACGAACATTGCACCAGGACGCTGATTTGTTTGCCATCCCGACCCAATTATTCTCGGATCATGCTCATGTATCGTGTACGGGGACAATCGAACATACGGTTATTTTTTTCGCGCTTAAAAAAAAATGCAATTTTTCCCAAAACAGATCGCCTTGAAAAAAGATCTCATTCATGTTTGGATTTAAATGTTAAAATGTAATCCGCTCTATGGGCCGTCCATAAATCTCGTGACGCTGCGTCTCGACGGCATGAAAAAAATTTGGGGGAGTTGGAAACCGATTCAAATTAAAACAATTTTAATTACTAAAAAGTGGTAAAATATCAAATTTAAAGTTTTTAAACTAAAAATTTACATCTTTCAAAACTTAAAATAAAAAAATTGTAATTTTTTTTTTAATTAAGATTTTTATATTTATAGCAATGAAAATTTGGGAGATTCTCTGATTTCCTGAAAATCTCTGAATTCCTTGAATTCTCAAATATCCTTGATTTGTTTTTTAATTCTTTGAAATCCTCGAATATTGTGAATCCCCTTAACTCCTGAGGTTCCTTGAATCCGTTAAAAGCTCTAAAATCCCTAAAATTCGGTAAATTCATGAAATCATTGAATTTTCGGAATTACTGAAAATCTCTGAATTTCTTCAGTTCGGAATTCTCAGAATTCCTTGAATATTTTGAATTCCGACGCTATATTTCGGTGCAAATGTTAGCAGCACTGCTCAGGTTTCAGTTCTGCAATGTCTCCAAGGAAGGAAACTTGTACCTTTTACTACTTTTATTTCTTCGAAAATAAATTGGTGGTAAATGTGACTACTTTATTTGTTGTGACTAGAATTACTATCGTTACCAATATAACCTACGTAGGATTACTATCGGCGACGTGTTGCCGCACTAAACTGGTTAGTTACCTTCACAATCGAAGTAGTTGTCGCAGCTAATACCATATCTACTAATAAAGAGCTTCTTGACACAACTAGCCATTTTTTTCAGTGTGAAAATCTCTGAATTTCTTAAATTGTCAGAATTCTTTAAAATCTCTTAATTACTCAAATTATCAGAATTCCTTAAATTATCAGAATTTCTTAACTTCTCTGAATTCCTTACATCCTCTAAATTCCTTAAATCCTCTGAATTCCTTAAATTCTTTGAACCCCTTAAATTTTCTGAAATCTTCAAATTCTCTAAATTCCTTGAATGTCCTAAATGCTCTTAAATTCTCTAAATCCCCTGTAATCCTTGAATGTCATGAATTCCTTGAATATTCTAAATTCCTGAAATTCTACAAATCCCCTGAATTCCTTCAAATCTTCTGAATTCCTCGGCATTCTTTGAATTATTTTGAAGTCCTTGGAATTCAGGGAGTTCTAAGCATTTAGCAAATTCCACGAATTTAAGGAATTCAGATAATACAGGACATTAAGTGAATTCAGATATATCTGAAGATTCAGAGGAATTCAGTCGATTTCATGGAAGTTAAAAGAATTCAAAAGGATATGAAAGAGCTTAAAAGCATTTCAAACAATTCAAAAGAATCAACAAGCATTAAAAACTGAATATTTTTAAAGTAGCTTTTTTAATTTTCCATGACCCTTTCCACAGTAATCAGTGAAAAAAACATTTTGCTAGAAAAATTAAACCATGTCTCTCAAATTATTATTATTTTTTGAAGTGATTACACTGTAAAATTAAAAAATTTTAAACTTATATTTTTATATTACTAATTGTCAATGCAATATTTCCTGCTCGTTGTAGCGCGCGTATAATAATGCTAGTGAATAATAATATTCAAATGAAAATTTGTTTCCTTCCCACTAGAAATGGAGGGGGGGGGGTCGAAAATTCGTCACATGACCCTAAGGGGTGGTCTTCAGATCGTCACGGTCTATCACGAGGGAGAGGGTAGGGTCAATTTGATTATTTTTAGCGTCACGAGATTTTTGGACGGCCCCCTATGAAATCTCGTGACATTCATCTTGAGTTTGTTCTATTTTTGATAACATATGTACATAAGAATCGCATAACAGGGCTATCATGATATTATCAAACTGTATACACCCTGGGCTGAACTTCCGAAAACATGACCTCAAAACCTTGACTTACCACTGCTTCATGGACTTTCCTTTTCTGTCCTAAGAAACTGTAAAGGACTTTTTGATCAAATTAATAATACTTTTTTAGGGTTAAATTTAACACCCAGTATTACTAGACTATAACGAAATGAGAGAAAAATTATTTTAAAAAGTAATATCAATTGATTCCACATATTTTTTCTATAAATAATTGTTATGGTCTTGCTGAGAATTAAGGCACTGAATAGTATTGCAGAATTTTCCGTAAAAATCATTGGTCAAGTATAGCACTAGGGCTAGTATTACGGAATGTTCCATAACGTTAGCCTTGAATGAGCTGAAAAAGGGGTGATAAGGGTTCTTCATAATTAAAAAAAAAAATTGTTTTCAGAAACATTTATTTCAATAGTTTGATTTTAATATCAATGCGCTCATAGTGCATGCAGAT
Source organism: Andricus coriarius (assembly GCA_932066315.1). Taxonomy (NCBI): domain Eukaryota; kingdom Metazoa; phylum Arthropoda; class Insecta; order Hymenoptera; family Cynipidae; genus Andricus; species Andricus coriarius. The sequence continues at coordinate 3,801 of CAKNWT010256427.1, read as the reverse complement.
ATTTTTCGCTTAAAAATAAATGCATCCAAATATTTTTTACAGTTTTCGAGGAGAATGGATTTGAAAAAAAATTATTTTATACATTTTATGTTTCACTTCATATTTTTTACATGTCATTGACTTTGTTGACAAATTTACGTCTTATTTTCGACCTTTATTAAAGTCAGCCTCGAAATATGATGTGAATTGAGTAATAAAAACATTGAATCATGAAAAATGAAAAGTGAAATATGGAATGTGAAATTATATAAAATCATTTAGGTATAAAGTCTGGCAGAGCCTCCCCACCACTTTCTCCCGTCCGACATTTTTATCGCAAATTCTAAGTGACGATTTTCAACCTATGAAATAATTCGTATTCTTTTGGTGCAAGAAAAACTCAATTTGCACAACGCTTTCGAAGGTCAAAATTATAAAAAATTATATTTTTCTCGATATTTTCAAGCTATTAATTTTTCTTGTTCCAGGTGAACAGTCAAAGATGCCGGAAAAGAAAATTAAAATCCGATTTCGATTTCAATTTTTAATATAACGGCATTATTTAAATGATCCCCTAAACTTCATTCGAAAAATGCGAGGAAATTTGTTTTCTTTTCATATTATTTTTGAAACTGAGTAAAAAAATGTTTTTAAAAACTAAGGAGCTGATATGGGTTGATTGTGGCATACATTGCAACACGTGACGATATAATAAAACGATATATTATATTATAATATAGTATGATCTTAATATTATTAAACCTTACCTTATCGGATCTTATTACAGGCCCCTAAAAACGAAAATGCATCATAACAAGTTCAATAAAACCAACCATTTTACTAAGAACGTATCTTTCTATTATATCGTTATATTATAATATACGATAAAATCCTTGTTTCTTTTTATCTTGTTTTTGTCCGAAACGTTCTTAACTCCTTTTTCTCCGACGATTTTTTAGACGTTTTTTCTATCAGAGCCTCAAAATTTTTTTAAGATTATTCAGGTACAAATTTCTTATTTCTATGTATCTGACTGCTTTACCTGTACTTATTGAATATTGTTTTACATTCGGCGCGATAGTATTTTTGTTAATTACAGGTGAAGCATTGTCCTTGAAATTTAGCTGTAAACAAGGTATTTAACTCTGTTTATGGTAGTTTTAAAATATTTTCATTACACATTTTTCATTGGATCGATTTTAGGTAAAAAAAACTGTGGAGGATAATATAATATCGAAAAATCGATATCCTTCATTCAGGCGACTAGTGAAGGAGAGTATAAAAAGCTTAGTGGGGTCTACTGTTATTAAATTTAATAGGGATCCCAGGGAAAGAGGATTGGTTCCCTATGAAGGTTCTCCACTCTTCCCAATTTCATCCCACGAAACAATAAAGCATCGCCATTCATCACAACTTGGTGACAAATATGGCGGCACTTCCGATGCGAACCGGAAGATCCTAAATGCGCTCTCTTCCATATATGTCCACTGCTCGCGAAGCACTACCGGGAAGTATTCATCATCGCAGTTTATTTTCTTAATGTTTTCTTCAGCTTCATTAAACTGAAAGAAAAGAGAAGAAAAATATATTGCTACATTGTTAATACATTGCACAAAAATTGGTTTCAAATAATTATATTTATTAAAATCCAGGTAACTCTTGGATAACTCTCTTATTTTAATTGGATTTTATTAAATGAAAAGTATCAATCAGTCCTGTCAAACTTTGCAAATATTTCTATATGGAATGTTTACACGTAAAGAAAAAATGCAGCCTGTTTTTACAGAAATTCCTATACAAATTAGCCCTTTTCTAATTCCCGCTATTCGTACCGAAAAAAATCCGACACAATTTTTATGATGCACCATAACTGATAAGAAAATTGTGGTGCACCCATAGCTAGTCTAGAACCAGGCGCGAATCCAGAGAAGGGCTTAAGGGGGGGGGGGGCATTCAATAATTCCCCTTCCCCTCCACTCTCAAGGGGGAGGTTAATAATAATTTTAAAGTTATTTCTTCGCTTTGAATGTTTATTATAAATTATATAAATATATCAATCATGAATGTTATAAACATAATTATCCAATTATTAAATATAGAAACCATGTTTTTATATTTACAAGCTGTGTCTTGTATTTCATGGTATAATAATTAATCAACAAGTAAAAATATTCATTAGATTTTCGCAGTCAAGCATAAACTATAAAAAGATTATTTTTACACAGCAAAATTTAGGCGTCTATTTCCACTCTTTGTGATATTCATATTCCTGTTTCAAATCCGGGCTGGGGCAGATTTTATCTTGTTCTTAAAAAACTATTTGTTTGAAGTAATCGTTTTACCCATTCAAAATTTTTTTAAATTATAAATGCACTCTATTATTTTCACTGCTCTAAATTGAAGAATAAATCAAAAAATTTATAAATGTTAACACTTTTTAAATATGAAGTTCAATTATTTTAATTTTAAGTCTCTGTAAATGAATAATTGTTCAATTGTTATTTATACATCAAAATTTGATTTTAAATCTTGTAAAACATTATCTTAAAACTACATTTTTTTGTATTCAATTGAATGTGTCAACACGAATTAATTTCAGTGTCGGCCCATTCATTTAAATCCGCGAGAGTTTAAGTCAAGCTCCAATTCGCCAGAATTCGTCAACACGAATGCAGTTTAAAACTGGCCTACTCCGCAGGGCATATAGGATCACTTAGTTCTCGGGTATCCAGGAGGTAGCATCGTGTTTTCGTTGCTGTTTCCACCTGGTCTAAGTTTTCTTACCTTGATAAGGGTGCTGTGTGAGTACCGAAACGTTGGTGAATATTATCCATGCTGTTTTATTGTGATTTCAAAGTAATAAAAATAAAAAAGACGAAAGAAATAAAAAAGAGAAGGAAGGGGATTTGGTTGGTTGCCTTCTCATTTTTCTTTCCTCTTTTTTATTTTTGTCCAAAGAAACAAATTTTTATTTTGTTTTCAGGAATTGCAACAGGAGCATTTTGCGGTGTTTGTCCAAATTTTATCGTAAGATTCTTGGTTTATTGTCAGGAATTTATACATTTACTTGAATTTTGGACGTTAAATGGGATTTTGAATTTGATTTTAATCTAATGTAAGATTCTTAAATTTCATATAGAATCTGTTTTAAATATATATTAATAATTTCCGTAGATCAGTGGTCGTCCTCTGGACCCTATACACTTGGAATCGCTCATTTGAGACTCGAGGCATGCAATTCTTATTGTAAAATCAAACGAAATTACCTGTAAGTGAAGTTCGATTTCAATTATATGAGTCATCTCGACCGAATAAGTCAAATATTGTAGTAACGTTAGTTGCTCGGTCCAATCCACAGATTTTAAAGCTCGCGGCAAAAAAAGAAACTTTTCTCATTCCCTACTGGATGTCATACCGCTTTCCACTCGCTGCTGATTTCATTATCTTAGGCCGCAGTCCCATGCAGGTAGATTAATAGAATAGTGGAACAGTTTTGAGGAATGAGGTGCCTGCACAAACTCTAGCAGTCACCTCATTGGTCAAAACTGTTCCACTATTCTACTAATCAACCTCCATGAGACTGTGCCCTTAGGGCGCAGTACCATGGAGGTAGATTAGAAGAATAGTGGAACAGTTTCGACCAATGAGGTAACTTCTAGAGCTTGTGCAGGCACTTCATTGGTCAAAACTGTTCCACTATTCTACTAATCTACCTCCATGGGACTGCGCCCTTAAAGTCTATAACTCGCAACAAAAAGCTAAGGGTGGGAAATTTGAGAGGGTGGGTTTGACCTATTCGGACGAGACGACTCATATAATTGA
>CAKNWT010256419.1:0-20239 GCA_932066315.1 Andricus coriarius | reverse complement strand
TGTTTAATCACCCTATCCAATATAAAACCGAGATTATTACAAACCTTTTTGATCCTGTTCTCCTTTATTCTGCTATGTCATTCCACCTCAATAATTGATATATTATTTTAAAAAATGTATGGTACAATAACTATCCTATTGAATTTTTTGGAAGATAGATAAAGATATTAATTTCTAAGTTAGACTTTAAGAAAAACCAACCCACCAAAAACATTTAAAGCGAAGATATAATCATCGATGTGAAACAAGAAATTGTCTCTATCCCATTTCTTGGTACCATTTCACCAAATTTTAAAAGATTAATAAACAAGTTCAAAATCAGAACCGCTTTTAGAGTTGACTTACACTTGAATGAGTTTATTGAGTTAAAATAAAATCAACTATTGCGAAAAAAAATCATTAAGTTATTACTAAACATTTAATGCAGTGCCATAATGGCGATCAAAATGGCATGGAATGGGATGAGATTGAAATTCTACACATCGAACCTAATTATTGTAAACGTACCTTTGCTAATATGGTGTTTATTAAAAAAGAAGGACATAATTGTCTCAATAAATATGCTAACTCAGGCGAAGGGTCGACACTCCGTCTTCCTACGTTATTTAAACTTTTTATTATTTGTTACCGGCTTATAACTTATTATTGCCACTTATGATGCTATTTTTTCATACTTTTTATACATTTCAACCGTTTTCAACAACTTACAGGTATTTGATAAATTCCTACCATCTACTTTATAATATCTTTATTTGATTTCCTAGCCTAGTAATTTCATACTCGAACATCAAATTTGTTATTATACGTTTTAACACATATTCTAATATAAATTTCATCTGAAATATAAATGATACGGATCAATATACTTCTTTATCTTGTGAGCATACAAGACCTTTTTTTCTATTCTAATGCCTTCCTACGTAAACTATCAACGATTTTTTATAAGAATTTATTACCAAAATTATTTTTGCATATGTCAGAAAAAATAGGTCAAAGGTCAGAGCTCAGAGGTGACGGATCACTAATCAGCAATCAATGGTCAAAGGTCAGAGATTAAAAGAAAATGTCAGCGATTAAAGATCAATGATCCTATGATATAGTTCTCGAGATGAAAAGTGATCCAAGGCCATTTGAGTTTATTTTTTTAACATTTCGTTTACGCCGGAAGTATCTTGGGTGGATAGAGATGATATCGCTTTTATACCAGATTAGCTATACCTGTGATGAAATCGGACGCATTAGCCGCACTAGGTATTGGTACCGTGTAGATATTGGTAAATGCAATTGTGCATGTATCCACACGTTTTTGCACTTTTACGCGCAGAAGGTGGCACTCAACTTGATGCATACGAATACCCAGGAAAACGTATGAAACGAGTAGAGAGCGCTTTATCCAATCTGGTGCTAGCATCGGGCGGCCATCCAGAGCGGTAGCCACATTTTTGTGCAATAACGGACCAGTATTTTGCAATTAGCACATTCCTTAATCCAGGAAACTGCTAAACATTTTCGCAGCGTACAGCTTTTGTTAGTGCCTGGAGGCTCAGCACTTTGGCGACTCTCGGTCGACAACGATTCCAGCTAACATTTCCGCAACTGTTTCACAGCTTCAGTTGTACTTATGTCCATGTGTATACTTAAATTCATGTACGTAGTAAAATTCACGTACGTTCTGAAATTCATGTATGTCTGCAATTCATGAATGTGATTGTATTTGGCTGGGTTGGCAGTTGTTACGAGTGTAAATCCCCGATGAAGTTAATGTGGTGTGGGAGCTGGAGGTGGCTTGACAAAGAAAAAAATGGGGGATGGGGGAATGGAGCAGAAAACGAAGAAAAAAGAGAAGAAGGGGTTGAGAGAAGCTGGGTACACTTATTTTCATTCGCGGTACCTCAGTCGGAAGAGAGTCCTGCGGGAGGACCTCGCAGTCTCATTTGTTACCCTTAATGTCCTGCTACTGCTGCCTCGCCCTCTGCGACCTCTCCACCGTGGTCAGTAGATCTTATGCTGGGATAGGGTGGAGGCACACTCCAGAAATAATCCAGAAATTATGGGAAATCCTATCGAGTAACTCGGCTGCTATGATTCACCAGGCTGCTCCCCGAAAGTAATAATGGAGAACGTATCGCTTTCTCCTTCATAAACAGTCGACGCTCTATGAGTTTGCTCATTTACTTTCGCGCAACTCGTTTCCAATTGGCTCGATCGTTTTACTCTTACAGTCATGAGCTTTGCAAAGTGCAAATCAACTTAACTCAAATTACAACTTTAGCTATTTCTCATCTGGACTGGCGTTAACCGGAGTACACTTTTGCTCTCTTTCCTTCATTGAACTTCGTTTCGACGCTAGGTGCAGATTGAGAGTGCTCGCAGGAAACTTGATACTTTGGAAAATTGTTTTCATCATGTAGACTTTTTTCCTTATTTTGGTAGAGTAAATTTGTCAAAACTCTGGACTCTTTGGATATTAAATTTAATTATGAAAGCTTATGTTTCATACTTTCAATTAAGGGATGGCAGCGGTGAAACTTTAGCCCTTCGATGCGCAAGAAGTGGAATACGTTTTCCTTGAAATTTATTCCAGGAAAAAAACACTGGCTTCATTACGTAACTTTCTTTATTATTTTACTTGATAACAATTTTAATTTCAAATTCCAAAAGTTTTTAAAACACTTTTCACTGGCACTTGAATTTTAGAGAAAAACATGTCATTTGTAGTATTGGGTATACTTCAGTCAACAAATTGGTATGGATGAATTACCAACAGCTTTGTAAAAAAACAGCACTTTCCAATTGTTTGTTCCTCATGGGTACTTTTTAAATGCAAATTCAAAGTTTAGAAATCTAGAGTTTGCTTGGCATTCGGTTTTTATATATAAGCCTTTCCTGTAGTATTGGGTGTGCTTGAATCGAAAAGCTTGTATGGTCAAATTTTTTTAAATTTTGTGAATTAACAAATATTAAATTATTTTATCTTTCATGGGGCTTATTTCTTATGCAAATTAAATGTTCAGAAAATTAGAGTTTAATTGGCACTTGGTGTTTATAGAGAAAACCTTTTATTTGTAGTATTGAGGATTTGCAGCAAAGCATTGGAAAATTACCAATATAACCAAAGCACAAATTAGCAATTGGTAAATATAAAAAATACGCTCTGATCACTGCTTTCATGATGCTTTTTTCTCCTCGTAATTGCAGAGTCGATCTTCAGAGAACCCCATAACATCAATTGCCCAAAGCAGAAGCTAGAATCCCTCCCATTTAATTCAGACCTGATCGACTGTCCTGTCTCCTTCATGTAGCCTAAAATATTGATAGCCTCTCTAAAAGTGGCACATGTTTGGAAGTGATAGGTACAACAGCCTTCTGGATTGAATTAGGTTCATCAGAAGTGGTGCTCTCAACAATATGCCCACGTAATGACATTCCTTTGATACGGTATAGTATAGAGATATGGAAAACATTCATGGATCAGTTTATTAATTATATTATCTGTCAAGACCACAAATTGCTTTGTACCTTATAGTGAGAATGAAGAAGGTATTCACTCGAACTAGTTCAAGATCATTCATTATTTTTGGAAAGAGACGTTATGGAGATAAATAATAATAAACATGCGTAAAGATTATACCATGTTTTGTTACGAAGATTTATGATTATTTATGAGAATTCAACCATAGTTGGCTATGATCTGAAAAAGTCTTTAATCTGAAAAAGTAGTGAGGATGGAGAAAGTCACTAGAACTAGTTCATAATCATTCATTATTCTTAGGAAGAGAGATCAACAATGGAGATAAGTAATAATAAATAATCGTGAATATGTCTACAATCATACTTGTGACAATTATGACCATCTAGGACCGTTTAAGCATAGTTGTCCATGGCGAAAGCTCTACGTTGGTATCTTGAAGACAAAGGATTCGAAGTTGCTGAAAGCCTACGTGTTATCAGCATCTGTCGTGGAAATTATCATCAACAGTTTGGAGTTAGGACCAGGCAGTTTGGTTTCCACTGGAAAGGAAGAGAAGGAGAACGAGCGTACGTGGCGATGTTTCGCTAATATGAATGTCCTGTCAGTGACAGCGGCTCCTTGCCAAGAACGTACTGGTTGCTAATATGCCTGGTTGAAGGGAATATTTACGAGGGTGAAAAAAATATCGTTGGTACGTTAAACAGGGTGATGGGGGAGGAAGGGATAGGAGAGCAACGAAGCTTTCAGAGTGTTTGGGATCTAGAGGGTTGTACTGAAGGCGAGAATTGATTTTTGCCCCTTCAATTGGTGTCTGTCTCAGATCCACTCTCACTCTTCGGGAGTGACTCGAATATATATTTAAATGTTTAGTACTATGGTGCGTGAGGGAGTTTGTAGTTTATCGATTCTCCATCTCTCTACCCTCCGTCGCGTCGATGCTGGAAGGTCGAATGAAGGGCGAGAAGGATGTTTCGGCGACGAGGGTCCGTTTGCTTGAAAGGGGTTGCTTCTTTGGATGGGAGAAGGGCAGAGAAGGGCACTGATGCTCGAGGATTGGTCAGGGCGCCGCGAGAACGCGTAGGAACGAGCGTCTGTTTGGTTGTCAGTGGAGGCGAATTTAACGAGAATGTTGTGTGGTTCTCTGCTCCTCTTATCCTCCTTTCACCCCTCCCACTGAATTCTCTCTTTATCTCTTGACGTAATTGAAAATTGTTTAGGTTATTGGCTCAATGCCCAGTGGATTGACGGGAAGGATTACGTTCACTTAAGTATGGACGTTTCAAAAGGTGAAATCGAACAATGCGACTGATTTAGGTTTTCCATGTGATTTATTTGGTACACGAGCATAAGGGTAATTTTCCGCAAAAAATATTTTCCAGTTTCTTTCATATATCCCGCACAATGGCGATCAGCCCTCTACTTTAACCGAACGGCATTGTCAACATAAAACATTGTTAGCTTGATGAAAGTAAAAAGTTGCTGCAATTTAAAACTTTAAAACAGTTTATTAGCCTTCTAACATGTAAATCTCTTCATTAATTACTTCGGAACTAATTAATTCTAAACAGGTTCGAGGGAGTTTTTAAAAAAATAGTAATTAAAAAACAGGAGGGCAAAAAGAAGAAAGGGCTTCCGATTTTCGGTCGAACAAGCTCGGCTTTTTATGTAAATTTTACGAGGTAACGGAAGGAGACCTAATTTTTTTCGCAAGGGCGGTTCCGCGCCGCCATTTTGTGCTGTTGGAAGGGTCCTCGGGAGGCTCTGAATTTACTCTAATTACTTTCCCCTGGTATTACGCCTTGCAAAAATTTTATCGAAAATAACAACTCGCCTCGTCGAATTCAAAATTAATTTTTGCTTGCGACCCTCTAATTTATATATAGTAAAAACCTTTGCGAATGCTGGGTAAATTAGGAGCTAATTATACTAGCAATCATTGTCGCTACACGTGATAAGCTTTGTCTCGACCTTTCACTTGACGAAATTTTCATTTGATTTGTTTTATCATAAATGTAAAAGAATTTTGATTGAAATTCTATATTTATTAATAATTAAACTGCCGTGCATAACAAGAAAGCGGTAACTACATTTGGGGGGTTTCACCTGATTCTCAATTGTTTTCCATTTAAATATATTGGAAACAACTGTGAATCGAGGGTTAAAATCCAAAATATAGTTATCACTTTCTTATTTTACACGGAAGTAAATTTGGTTCGTGATTCCGCTAAACATGTAAAAAAATCATATTTTATTAATTTATTCTAGTTTCAACTGGGCCATATATTTATTATTTATAACTCTATAGAAATTATCACATTTTTTAATTGGTTTCTAAATTATGCAGTATTGACACATTTTCTGTATCGAAAGTTTCTTATGATCCATATTCCCTAGGAGTTTAAATCAGTTGCGAATTTTCGTTACATCTATCTGAAAAACCCATCAATTTTGATCCTAAAAACTCGTTTTTATTTCTCAACGTTAACAAAGTTGAACCATTTCTAAACATTTTTAAATGAAAAGTGTTAAAATATAACAACAAGTTCATTTATTATATTGAAATGAACCGTTTTGCTATTCGTTATAAAATGTAAATAACATATTTACAGTTTGGGTCTACAGAAGTTATACTATTAAGTACCTAAACTAAGCTTCACCTTAAAAATTGCAAATTAACTCTTTTCTTATTTGCATACATTTCGTGAAATCACTGCTCGATGAAATGCGTACTTTGCACTCCGAACGTTATTATTTTTAGGTTTTAACAAATAAATTACCAATTTTTATTAGTGATTAATGTGTATCAATCCACTGTGATTATTCCTGATAAGTTTTTGTAATTTTATTTTATTTATATTGTGTGATATTTTATCGAGAATGAGTGAGTGCATGAGAAGGGTGAATCGCGCGCCGTCGGGCGGTGGCTGTAGACGAAGACACGCCATTTTGTCGCTTGTTTTATCTTTTTTTGCATCAAAACTCGCAAAATATTCCAAAATTTTTAAAAATCAGTCTGAAGATACTGATACCAGTCTTGAATTCTATCATACCATAACTTAATTATTTTATTCTAAGTTTATTGGCCAGATACTTATATGGTTCATTTTTTATTTTTAAAAATAATTTTTAATTTGTTTTAATAATTTCTTAAACTGGTCAGAATATTCAAAAATAGGGAAAAAGTCTTTACTGGTTTTTATTCTACGTTTATATATAAAATATCCTTGCTAATGTTTCGTTATGTTCAATTGCTCAAAGAGAACAAGTTTTTGTCAGCTTCTTAGATATTAACAATTTGATAATGTTATTAAAATTTGTGATTTTAGTCCAAGGCTAGATTGCAGTAAATAATTTTTCATAAATTGTTTTATAATTCATAAAAAATATATAAAATATTTAACAATTATAATGGTTGTATGTATATTATGTAGCTTTGGGAAAACTTAAATGAAATTTAATGTAAAAGAGGTATTTTAGAAGTGTTTATGAATTGCAATACATTGTTTTACATTTCTGTCTCACACATTTTGTTTGCATCCTATTATTATAAAAATTATGATTCCAGATGCGTTTAATGAAAGCTATAAGTCCAAGGAATTTTTTCCTTGGTTGCGAGATTTTTACATTAAAAGGATGCAATTCCGAACTTTTGCAAATGAAAATTATACTTCCTGCGTTCTGAGTGTTAGGTATTTTTTAATTTTCTTCTTTTCTCTACAGAAAAGTGGACAACAGAGAATAGTCCACGTATATTTCTTATGCGGTGAGAATATTTTTAAATTTCAAAAGCATTTGTAAGTTTTCATAAGTAAAACATAAAAAGTGTAAACATTTTTAATTAGGGAAGAAAACGGACGTGAAATTTCAGCAGAAAAAATCTAGATAGAGAGTGTGATTGAACTCAAAATTAGTATCTGGATTCACAACTGTGACATATATCTAGACATTTAAATATTATATCAAATTTTTTCTTTCTGCTGTTTATCTTGAAGTTTATTATCCTCATTTAGTTTTGCACTTGAAGATTTCTATGTTTCCTGATTTCTATTTAAATCAGTCAATCTTTTATTAATTAGAAGATTTAAAGTTAGTGGTAATATAAAATAAATTATAGGATTCATTCAAAATAAATGATATAAATCAATGTTAAAGAATAGATCAGTGAGATCAATTTATTGAAGTGTTCAGTCAGTTTTGCCTGATTCGACAGCCCTCGAATCATTGTTTGAAACTGTCGACATTAATATCGAATTGGTTACTTTTTACTTATTCTAATTTATAGTCTACAGGGAGAAAAAATTTGTCAAAACTTTACTTGACTGTCCTAGACTTTAGGACAGGTCACAAAGTTATAAAAATTTTGTGTACCATTTTTTAAATGTTTCAAGACAATCTTCAGAATAATTAAAAGAGTTCGAAAATTATTCCGTGACTCTCGATATAGTGAAAAGATCTTTCGAGGACCATGGAATAATTTGCGGACTTTTTTATTATTCAAGGATTGTCTTGGACCTTGTTGTAAACGTTAAATAACATTTTCTTTCATTTTTATCTTATCCTGAGGTCTTAGATAGTCAATTTTGAAGCCCTGTTCCCACTTACATTCAAAGTTAAGATAGCAATATTAAGGTGACATAGCTATAAGATGCTATGGCTATAGTTATACTCCAAAGCTATCTAAAATTTATAAGCTCCTCAAGTTTCGACAAATTTTTTATTCGTTACAGGCTAGCTCATATTGATTTTTTCCTGTACAATTGGAGAAATCTGAACAGAAAGGCTTTTGAAATTGCTTTTGAAAACGAAGATTAAACTCATCTTCTATTGTTATTTTGGCCTCTTCTGCTTTGCACAGCTCGAGTTAGGGTTTAGACTAATTCGCAAAAATTGGAAGTACAAAAGGGTGCAGCCTCTAATCCTTGAGAAGTTGAGGCCTGGTGGTTGGAGAATTTTTAGAAGCCTCGGGGTGTGGTGAGGAGAAAAGAGAAGTGAAAGTAGAGGCTCTGAGCAGGGCTCCGTATAATAAGCATTACTCGTTCGCCATAATCCTGATCTGGATTCTAGGTGCTTGCAACTCGCTTTTGTGAATAGCAGAATGTTCCTTTCCTTTGTTTACAGAAACGCTTCTGCCTTTTCGCAAAGAGAGAACGAGAGAGGGTGAGAGAGAGAGAGAGAGAAATGGCGAAACGACGAATGCTAAATACTAAATGCTAAATGATCTCTCACATTCGCCTCGCGGTAACGGCGTCTCTGATAGGCCGCTGGGAAGCCCCTCGGAAGATGGCTGCTTCCATTGTAAACCAGGCTTGGTAGGCAGAGGGCAGATACTTTGAAATATTATACCTAGGGCCGTATCGCCGGTTACGTCCGGCAACAACAATGCGAGATATCGCGCGCAGAACGCGACTGTCCCTCCTCCCTGCTTGCCTTTGTCGGCGATTTTTTCGGATGTATAATTTTAATTAATTCGTTGGCGACATTTGCTCGGCGCCAAGCTTCGCCCTGAACAACGCTATCCAAAGGAACCTGCTGGATGAAGGACATGCGCCCAGGATCAAGGGTCAGATTACCTCTTCCGCGGCCATTTTAACGAACCTTCGGGTTTTCAAACCGCCGTTCCGTTCACAAGAAATGAGAATGTCAAGCAACTATAATTAACAACGGAGAAGGCAGGACTCGTAATTTAGATTGTTTGGTCTCCACATTGTTTTATTATTGCACATGCGCTTTACTGCGAGTTTCATCTGTCTCAGAGAATTGGCTTGGATAACAGAATTTGCCTTAGAGAAAATATGATTTCCATATAGATAATGGTCTCGAAATTAGATACGCTGGAGAATAAATTACTGAATGACAGACGCTCTTTGTTGACGAGCTAATTTGTGCGAAAAATTAGTTTTGCTTTTGTGCAATTACTGTCTTTTTTCTTCTTATATTACGTTTGGAAAAGTCTTCTGGTGCTGGTCAGAATCCAGACTATACCTTCCGGACGGTTATTTGATTTTATATTTTGTTTAAATAATGCAATTTTATCAATTTGTGACTTCAAATGTAAGTAGGAACAGCCTGGGTAAAAATATCTGGTCTTGATTTTGGCTTCGGTTAAGACTAATCCAAGACAATTTCAAGTTACTCTGTATGTCTAGCTCAAGAGACGGACCCAGAATATTTTTGATGTCTTAAAACAAATATTTTCGACTTAAAGCCAAAAATGTATGTCTTGGGACAATATTATACTCCGAAGGTCATCACTAACCCGTTTTAAATTTTGCAGAATGTTTATATTATTTATCATCACGGTATTTATTTGTTATGTATTAATAGGTTTGTTTGTCCGCAATAATTATGTTCTTTGGATGGCGAATCTAAAAATATTCTCCATTTTCCTATCTCCAACAGCTCACTAGATAATTGTAGAAAATGACAGTTTTATTCTTTTTATGGGAAATTTTCATGCCTGTAGTTTTTAAGACCAGGTGTCCACTGTTTGATCCCAACATATCTGGAAGTGGCAGACCCTGCCGGCAGTAATAAAACCAATGCATAAATTATCCTTCCGTGTCTCAAGACAAGTCTACCTGATCTTGGTTCGGCACATCCACATACATAAATGAAAGAAAGTCTGTATATCTACAATGTCTAACTGGTGAGACATATTGAAGACATTCAAGAAAAATTCAAGACCAAATATTTTTACCCGGAAAGGCCTTAGTGCCCTCATTCAATATTAATCAGGACACTAAAGCCTGGTCCCATTTACATTTAAAGTTAAAAATTATACAATCAAACAAAACACAAATTGAGATATCTTTAGTTTAATAATAAGAAGACAAAAAAGAAATACATGGGATGGTTGGCATTTGTGTCCTTTGCCTTGAACAAAATTTTTTTTAATTGTCTGATTGTCTGCATAGGAGAGAATGAAGCAGAAAACATGTGCTTTAAATACAGTTATATTTTTCACGAATCCTCGATTAAAATTTGAGGACCAATGCGAGGCTGATGCAAAGATAACAACAGAGATGAACACTGTGCACCTCTTGCAATATAAACAAAATCGGTCGGACTCGAATCTGTTCGATAATTCAGAGATATAGCTGTAAACCCTTTCCACGAATAACATCGCTTTTATCACAATATTTATTGAGTTTCGGGCTTAAAGTGATATCTCGTATTTAAGATCAACATGCAATATAACTAATCGAGGGATTAATATTTTTTACTTTAATATTTGCATTGCGAGAGATATAGGGTAGACAGGGGGCAATCTTGTAAGCTTAACGTTTATTACCCAATTATAAAATTAAGATTAAGGGATATTGAGGTGTGAATTTTTTTAACAGAGGCTTTTACTATTAAAAAACAAATTTCCATATTCATGTAAAAATATCCACAAGACAGTATCTTACATTCTGATGTTTCAAAAACGCAACTTTGCTGAAGATTTTAAAACCTCAGGGCAATCTTGCGACTTTTATAATATAATAATGCAAATATTTAAATGCTTTGAATATGTTTATGCATTAAAATATGATATCTATTATAAGTAGTTTAATTTTAAAAATATTCCCCTTCTTATTGCCCTTAATTAATTTTCTTCTACATAAAACGTCTTTTTTTTAACGTAATCACAAAATCCTTAGGACAGCGCATCTTGCTTGACTTCAGATCTTATTTTTCTTTCTACTTTATTATTATTATTTTTTATTTTCATTATTATTTTGAATAAATTTGGTCTAAATTTGATTATTTCTAAATTTAATTCCCACAATTGAATTTTTAACGTAGGAATTTAGACTTTGGTATTCAAGGCGTCAGCATTTTGGGTAAAACTTTTGGCTCAATTTTAATTAATTATTGCAAAAAGCTGTAGAGGCAGGAGGTTCGTACGACGTTTATGCTTGAGGGATTTGAAACTCGTGCTTTGTTTTAGGTAATTAAAACACCGTTTGCGCTGGCGCACACAAAACCTAGTTTAAACAACGTGACAGCAATGTTAAGTAATTAATTCGATTACACGTCTTAAATATAATATTTTTAGCCTGAAACATTATAATTCAAGTTTGCTATTAAAATCTTGGTTTCGTATTAGGTTTTGTTGAGCAATCGAAAAATCCGATATGATTAGGTATACATATTTTAATTGGAAGTGAAAATCCGAGCTATTTTAGTATATCTTTTTAATTACATTATACAGATTGATGAAAAGTTAACGAAAATAAAAAGTGTTTTATAATCTAATTTGTTAGTCGGCTTAAGTAAAAGTATAAATTGAAAATTTTGAAATGTGGTCTACCTTCCACGAGCTGTGCTAAGCCGATAAATCAAACCGTAGAAAAATTGGAAGAGGAAGCTATTGACAGCCGGCGCGATAAAAAAAAATGAAATTCAATGCCCGTCCCCGAAGTCTGTAGTTAATAAGCAAAAATTTGTCAAACTGACGGCAAACTCTATAGTGGTGAACTTTATTACTTTAATAGTCGCCTGCTGAATGCCTCGGAAATCTTAAACACGTATATAAAATGGTTTAAAGAATTTTTTTCACTCATTCATATTTGAAAGGACTGCTTTCCATTTGAATGTTTCATTAATGTGTTCTTATTTTAATTCTATGACCTCGACTATTTTACAAATTACTTTCACTTACAAGTATACTTTTCATCATAAAAAAATTGCAAAAATGTAAATAATATAGCTGAAAACTTCCAAATTTTTACGATACCATTACAGAAGCGAATCTGATGGAAAAAACAATCAAAATAATAAACTATGTAAGAATCAATGATAAAATAAGCCATATTATAATTTTATCATCCATGAGGCAAACAATATCAAGTTTAAAATTATTTGACCAAAAGAATTATATAATTTAAATAATTTTAATTAATTTAACATATTTGGGCATATAACGAGAGTTTCTATATTTTGAATTGCCCTTATACGACCAATTATCATCCAAAATTAAACTTTTTATATGTTAAAATATGCAGAATTATATTCCGGGAATAAGTACTCAAAACTTATCCTGATTAATTTGTTGGTATCAGTGTTATCTTTTGTTATAAGTATGAAGATCAAAATTTATCTGCCATCGAAGTGGTTAATAAGAAGATAATATTCGACACACAGTCATTAAATTTGGAAAATTTGTTGTTTGGATTTAATAATATCAGAAATTTCATGAAAAAATCAGATAATACGACGGTGCGTCATTTCTCGACGGCCATTGCTACGCGACGCGACGTCCGTCGGAACGATTTTTTTCACGAGTGGGCGTGTCGACGAAAAAAGCACGAAAAAATACAAAGTCTGTTTTATTAAATACAATTAATTAATCAAATTTCATAAATTAAGAGCACATAGCTCTGTTCGATTTAATTTTCAAGTTTACTCAACAAAACTAAGTTAAAATAAAAATAAAAAATGTATTGTAATTTTTTATATGTATTATTTATTCTTATCAGTCAAGCTCATATGATGCTTTTCTATTGTTCTTAAAACAGCAATGCTGTGAGTATATTTTACCTTTCATATTTGAGATTATTCCTTGGAAAATGCCGTCGGCTTGTGAGCAGGTGTACTAGTTTATAACGTAATAAGGGGACATTAAATAAAACAGAATAATTATCTCATTTGATACTAACATCGTGAACCTCAAAAATTACGCTTGATACCATAATTTTGGGTTATTTAATAGTACCAGTGCAAAATCGTTCAGAATATTCCAGACGCTCGGGGCTAAATTATTGTCCTGAAAACTCAATTTTCTATTTGAGATTCGTAGATTAAAAGTTTTTAAATATGCAAGATATGTTAACAGTTTTTTTGGCGTATTACCGAGAAATTTGATACATTTAACAACTGAAGTTAAAGCACAAAAACATTATGCTATACTTTATGCTTGTATGGAAAAGTTTCCATTCGGTAACATATTTGCTCACATAAAAACAGTACATATTTTTTATGAATATTTTCGAATCTATAATAGTGAGGGCGTACGAATAATTTTCAATTTTTTCCCTCTTACGATAATGTTGTAGCTATACTCACTAAATTATTTTAGCAATTTGAATCTCATTACTGTTAAAAATTATTTGAATTGGAATTCAGTACGTTTTTGACATCGTTTTATGAAATACAAGAAAAAAAGTTTCGTTTTTGTTGATTCAAAGTCTTTTTTTACTTTTTCTTGCGTCAAATGAAGAGATATATCTAAAAATGTTATGATTGTACTGATTAAACTATGTTGAGAAAGGGAAAAAAATTTCGATACAAAGAAATCTTTAAAATCCAAACCTCCCTTTCTGTTGACATACATTTTTTTCGCATGTAGGTACATACATATCTCGATGAGATTTGTGAAATCAAGCACTTTTTCGTTATAAACAAATTAATGGATTTTCTGGGTAGGATTTCATCGACAGCTCTCGGCATCAGGTTGAAAATACGTGGGGATTTTTTGAAATATCTACGTACTGCTTGATAAGCAAGCGTAACGCGTCGAGGGATTCGCGAATCCTAAAAATTTGGTGATTTCAACCGACGGTGGGCGTATGGACGGTATCGTTTGTACGCTTGTTTCTCGAGTTTTTCCTCCCAAGATAAAAATTCGATCAACAGCCGCACGGAAAAAATTCGTTTTTGCGATTTTTTAAAAATGGTTTCTATTTTAAAGAAAAATAGTTTCAGTTAAGCAATTATTGTATTAATTACTTTTTATTTCATACTTTTTTAAATACAGTTAACGGTTTTCAAAGGAAGAGCGAATTGCAATAATTAATATTGATGTTTAAGAAACCTAATTTTTAAAACTGCTGTTTCACAAAAAAAGTACTTTATTAAAAATTCGTGCATTCTGCCATCCTCTTCGCATTTTTCTGTCAGAAGAAAACCATTACATGAAAAACAGCTTTGCGAAATAAGCTTGGAATTCTGAATAAATGAATTTTACTGAACAATACACTGAAAATAGCAATTTTCTGTGTAATGTAATTTTTCTGTATTAAATTGTCTCTCTAGATTCCCTGTTGGAGACTGGGAATATTTTTTATACTTTTGATGAAAATTTCTTTACATGCAGATTAGCTGCATTACCAGTACTCATATTTTACTTCTGTGGACCCTGTGGGAAATATATTTTCACAATAAAATACAATAAATGACAACAATATGGGAATTGTAATTTTTTGTAAAACTTCCTAATTAGGTATGTAAATTTTGTTATAGATTTCGGAACCTTACAAAATTTTACAAGTGATAATTTTTGGAAAATTACAATTTTCGAATGATTGTAATTTATGGTATTTTATTGTGAAAATACATTTTGACAAGGGGAGATTTGTGATTTTATTCTTTTCAGCCCTTGTTCTTACGACAATTATATTTAAGAATTCTAGTTCCATAATGTTACTCGTATAAGAATGATTGCCAAAAAGTTGACACACTTTCCACTTTTCCTTTAAAGATGTTGAAAGAATTCGTTTAGAAATTATGATTAAAAAAGTACGCTTAAAGTCTTATTATGCACCTGTCATAAACTACAAATTTAAAATGTAAAATTGCTAAACAAGGGTAACAAATTTATTTTAATATTTTTTATTTTCAAGTAGTATTTATATTAAGTTGGAAAAGATAATAATCAAGAAGAGGGTTAATTATTTTAGATTTAAGTATTTCAAATATCACTTCAAAGTCTGTGCCCCAAGTTTTTTGTCTGGTCATGCTGCGTTGCCATTTTAGGTTAATACTCGAAAATATTTATTTAATTTTGTAGTTACGAGGATTTTAGTACAGTTTAAAATCGATTTATTAACGTTGATTCCAAATAACTATTTATAATGATCCATATTTCTTTATAAAATGTCCGGTAACGCTCCATATTATTAATTTATCATACATAGAAGATGTTTCGAAACGCTTAAGTCAAAATCAAATAAATCCTAAGAATAGTTATTTTCCATATTCTTTTTAGATATTTTCATCTGTTCCTTATATATTTTTAAATTTTTTGATCAAATTTTTGTTTTATCATTGTTGCATGTCCTGTCACGCGACCGTTAGCAACGTGTAAAATTCATATCCATCACAAAGCCATTTCTTGATTTCTTATTTTGATATGTCCATACTCCCTTAGGTTAGTCTTCATTCGAAATTTTTTTTGTATTTGAAAGTCTTATTGTCTAAAATATTGAAATTGTTAGCAATCACCTATTAACAGTTCAGGAAAATTGCGAGACACTTTCTCCTTTTTAAACTGTCCCATATGGAGCTGTTTAAGATTTTTAAATTGGGACTGTGGTGCGAAAACAAGCTTTAAAATACATTAAATGAACTGAAATTCAATTCCATCGATGCAACATGTATGTTTATTTTTATTGTTTACGGAACGATTAATAATGAAAAGCGTAAACGAAAATGAATTATGTAAACGTGACATTTATTTACAACAGCTGTTGCAAGTGTGAATCCATAATAGTCATGCTGGGCAGTATTAAGCTTTATTCAGTTTCGGTAGAAAGTGAAAGTGAAATGGAGCTTTCGATGGAAAAAAAGAGTCGCGCGGTGAGGGGGTGGTGGAAAGGACGCTCGATGTCGCATTGTTTTTTACGCGTGGACGTTGATACACTCGTCGAATAAAAATGGAGATTAAAAAACAAGCGGTGGACGATTTATAAAGAGAAGAGAGAGGCGATCGCGCTACAATTATTATATATTTTTCCGTGCCACTTTCAAAATGTAGGTGAAATTTATCCATCTCGGACAATTTTTGCATGGACCCGCTTTCATTCGTTGATTATTGACTAGCGTTTTTTCGGGCACAGTCTTTTTTTCCTTTTTTTTTACAGTAATTCCGATCGTAATTTTATTTTGTCCCCGCTCATATGATTCAATAAGACCGGGCGGTGATGCAATTATAGGTTTATTATCGGCGTAAAATCACTTGACACGTACGGAAAAAATTGATGACACGTTATTCTGCTTCCAAGTCATAACTAACCTGCCGCTGAGCGACCAGAAAAACAAAAAGAAGACACGCAAAACATTCGATTTGAAAATATGATCTTTAGCATCGATCTGTTATTTATTGTATTATAACTCAAAAAATCACTTGTTGCTCAACGGATGAAAAATGATGGCTTCATCCCTGTTATTTTTTGTAATTTCAATTTTACTATTATTATTTTTCACTCGAGTACAATAAAATTTATTATAGTGATCTATGGGTACTATATTAAATTCAATTTAAAACGTTTTAAATCCCTAGCATTTCTAATAAGAATATCGTACTTCCACCCAAATAGATGAATTTTTAATGAAATAGTTCGATTTTCAACTCAAAAGATGAATGCTCAACCAAGAAGGTTAATTCTATACTAAAAAATCAATTTTTCATAAATACATTAATTTCCTACTAAAAAACATTATTTTGCAGCCGAAAATCGGATAGTTAAATTGGCAGTTAAAAAATTAATTTTTAACCAAAAAGACAAATCTTAAAATAAAAAACATCCTTTTTTTACCAAAACTGGAAGAGTTATATTTTCAGTTAAGAAAGTTAATTTTTAACAACAAAAAAAAAACTTTTAACAAAGTATTGAATTTTTAGCCAAAAAGATAAATCTTCAACAAGAAAAATTAATTTGTCAAAAATAGTTCAACCCTTAACCAAATAGTTAAATTTTTCAACAAAAATACTTATTTTTAGTAAAAAAAAAAAGAAATTTTCAATAAATAGTTAAATTTTCAACTAAAGAGATTATTTTTCAACTCAGGAAATGAATTTTCAACTAAAGAAATGAATTTCAACTACAGAGATGAATTTTCAACTAAGAAAGAAGTTATTTCCAAATAAAATTATGAATCTTCTACAAAAAAATGAATCTGTAATAAAATAGCTAAACTCTGAACAAATTAAATGATTTTTTAACTAGAAAAAGGACATTTTAAACCAAAAATGTAATAGTTCAAATTTCAACAACAACAAAATTAATTTTCAACAAAAAATGTGATGGCTGATATTTTTACCAAAAAATTTAAATTAAAAATAATAAACAGTTGAATTCGGTAACACAAAATCACACGATATAGAATTCTTATGCTTATGTGAATACTTGCACAGAACAAAATAAATTTTTTTTAAAGATTTTTTTAAGTTATTTTTTTGACTTATATCCTAAAATATGAGTGTCACCGATTGAAAACAAAAGTTCGTGGACAACCTTTTAAGCGTAATTAAGCACTTTTAGAACTAAAATATTTATCTCTATTCTTAATTTTTATATTCCTAAAATTAATATAAATAATTCCTGTAAGCACCAATCATTACAAAAATTCTTTTGTTATAAACTTGTCAATTTAAGTGTGAAAATTTGTATTTGCGAACATTTTACCGACTGGAAATTTGAGCAATATTTTAATCTCCCATTTTTAGAAAAAAGCAACTAAAATTTTGAAACTTTGCTAAAACCTACTTCAATTAAAGTAATTTATCCTAGTATTATTTTAAAAAACCTATTTGATCGTGGAAATGGGTAAAATGGCTGGGTCTTAAATTTCACAAACTTTTTGGCAACAACCCTTAACCAGGGAGCACTAATTTCTTACACTTGAATTTAATGAAAAAATTATACTATGTATTAACTTTCATTTTTAATGATAAATAAATAAAAATATTACGAAAAAGTATTTTCGTCATACTTGGCACTAATCACCGGACTAAAAGGAAAGGTCGCGCTATCGTGACTGGAGGGTCAAGTCAACTGGTGTCCTCTTATGCCAAAGGTCGCATCGTGGGACCCAAGACTCTCCCGATGGGCCCAACCAATGAGGAGCCTCGAGCAGAACGAGTTCGCTTGCCCAGATACACGGGGTTTGCATAAATCCATCGCCTTCTGCATGAGCTCTCCTAAGATTATTTCCATAAAGGTGACCCCAGAGAGGAAAGGGAGCAACCTCATGTTTGTTTAAGGCGAAAATTTCACTTTATTGCGAACCCTCATTTTCCTGGAGAGTGTGTTGCTCTTTATTAATATTTACTTTGAAGGAGTATAAACATTTTATTTTTCGCCCTAGGTATTTTTTCCTTTTTCGAGAATCTTTTAGGATGAAAAAATTAAATATCCTCTTGCAATACATGTTGTAATAACCCATATTCTACAGGGAAGAAGAGATACAAACTTTCAAATGTAAAACTCATAATTAATGTCCCTTTTTAATAAACTGGAAAACAAAAATAAGCGCATAACGCGCGATTATTATTTTTTGTGTGCCGCAATTTTTAAATTAAAACATAAAACTAATATTATTTATTACAAAACTTGTATATTCTATGTTATCTATTATTTAAAATAATAGAAAAGAAAAGCAACTGCTTCAAATACTTTTGCTTCTACGTGTAATATCTTGGCGAATATTTATTGAATTTTTTCAGTACCTCATGTTTGATTACGACGGAAATTTTAATTTATCAGCAACTCATTTTTTAATTTTTTAATCCTAAAATTGATCGGGTAATAAGTTTTGAAAGGCATGCATGGCATAATTAGTTTGTAAGCATTATATATGTCTCATTGGCATTTACAGATATCAAATCAATATATCGGAAAATTTTTTCCTTGAAGCTTCAACTCGACGATATTCGATTTTTGCTGTAAAATGCATAATGAATCGTGGATGGAAAAAGCGATTCTGCTCCCACTTTTTCTGGTATTTCTTTCTTTCTCGATAAATCTTAATTAACAACCTACCTTTTGATAATATACATGTTACTATACATGTTACTATATCCAGAATCGGATTGAATTGATGTTAGTTTTTTCTTGTGACATCAATTAGAAACCACAAGCTTTAATAATAGGAGTTTACGCAGCTTCAATTGAATTGCTCATGCAAGAATTCTAATTTATTAAATAAATAGAAAACATTTATAACTCAATAGGCTTAAACAATATAAAAATCCATTAAGGTACAAGAAGCCAATATGGGAAAAAATAGCAATAACATTGTTCAATTCTGTCGGTTAAACCTTATTTTGAATTTTTGTGAGTTTGCACCAAAACGATCGAATGTACCAGTATGGTTTTAGGTTTTTTATTGTCTACACATTCATATAGTCGGCTGGACTGTAGTTACAAGGTATATGGACTGCTCGGATTACGTATACGCGATTGCAATAAATGGACAAAAATAAAGTACACATGTGTAGAGAAACTGTTTTAATAATCAGAAGCCCTTTCGCATTTTATAATCAAATATATAAATCATCAATTTTCGCTCAGAATTTCATTGAATAAAGTACTTAATTCCTGTAATAAGACTCAAAACTGAGTTGCTATATACCAAAATAAATTTGAATAGAAATTAATTATAATTAACATATTAATGTATGATATATGAAAGAGAGAAATAGTATCAGGAATATTAATTGTACCTTCATAATTGTTGATTAAAGTAGCACTTTGCCAGTTTATACATTTAGACACTAATCAGATTTATACTAATAAGGTTGTTATGCAAAACCTTAATCAGCGCTGCTAAGTATAGACTCTCCTGAATGACAAAGGACAAAAATTATTTTCTGAATTATTAATATAACTCGCGTGTTATATTTCTAATTATAAGTGCAATTAATTATGACAAGAGGACGCGCTCCTATTTTAATTCACTAACCATTTTAGATATTTGTATCTTTTTTGATGGTATAACAAACTAATAATTTATAAATGAATTTATACTAAAATAATTATCCAAGTAAAGTGAGACCATTAA
>CAKNWT010256409.1:0-17102 GCA_932066315.1 Andricus coriarius | reverse complement strand
AAAAAGACAATAATCAAATTACTTGTATTCTGGGAGTACTCTTGCATCGCTTTGAGATGATTTTCATTATATGCAAACGGTTGTTTAAGAGTAAATAATCATTTTTTGAAAAATCTCGATTTTCTCATACTTCGAGTAATCATATAATAAAGAAACAAATGAAAATGCAACAATCTCTGACCAAGGTACTGTTGGAAATTTAGCGTACTTCAATCTAAAACAAAAATACTTGCAGATTGGGGCAACATTGAAGGCTGTAGACTGTTTTGAACGAAAAAATGCGCTTCCTCACACAGTATGCTATCGCGTGCACTTCAACATTTCTATTATTACTGCAAATATTGACCGAGTTTCATGAATATTTTTTGCATTTTCTTCAAATTATATGAATGAACTATTTCTGCTAATTAAAATTGAACCACGCGATGCTTTCATAATTTTAGTTTTTTGAACCGGCCTGCATCTCATAACAATGAAAGGGTAGATTCGTGTAGGGTAATTCGATGCGCTCTGGAGTCTCCACTCGCGCTCCGGGGAGTCTGGCACTAAAATTTGAAAAGGGTGACCGGCCCGGTCTCAAAAATACACGCTCAGCTAGTACTGAGAGGCATTGCATTTTTTTCCATTGTTCTTTTCTTTTTGTTTATAACGTAAAATATAAACATTTTTTAAAAAAACTGAATCTGGCCGGCAAAACAGACCAATATTTAGATGAGGTATGCAAAATATCAGACCAAAATATTCAACCGTACGGCCGGAAACTGGCATCCCGTTTTATAATGCTGATAAGGCCCCTTAAAGGTGACGAGACTAAAAATGTCTACATACCAAATTTATGTGTAGTACATCAAGTGTGTACGTTCGGTCTCGGGGAGTAAGACATAAAAAAAATCCTGTGAGCACTGCGGTATTCGCAAATACTTGTTTAAAGGGGAGAATTGTATTGCTGATTTTCTAGACTTTGCCCTCAGACCTGTAAAAAAGTTTTAAAAAACCATCTGCATTGCACATAACACTAAAGGTTTTGACTCTCAATTTATCGTCAAACACCTGGTTGAGAATAATAACTGTCCATGGAAAGAACCTAGTGTTATATTAAATGGCTCGAAAATTCTTTGCATGAATGTTAAAAAAACGCGTTTTATCGACAGTCTGAATTATACACAGATGGCGTTGAGTGCTCTACCTTCAGCGTTCGGTCTTACAGGTGTGGGGAAAAAAAAGATGTATTCCCCCATTTATTCAACATTCCAGAAATTGAAAACTATGTTGGGCCATTACCTGATTTAAAGTATTATTCACCAGACACTATGTCCGTGTCTGCAAGGGATAATTTTTCAAAGTGGTAGAAGGAAAAAAATTCCGAATCCAATTAGCGCTTTGATTTTCAGAAGGAATTAGTTGAATATTGTAAGAACGATGTCGACATTCTGCGACGCGCTTGGCTCGTATTTCGAAAGCAGTTTTTAGAGGCTGGAAATGTTTTCCCGTACACGGAAAGCATCACAACACCATCGGCTTGTTCTGTGGTGTTTTGAAATAATTTTCTAAAGCCCGATACCATCGCTATAATACCACGCGGTGGTTATAGGTGGTGTGATGCGCAATCAAAAGTCGCCGTAGAATGGGTAATTAGTGAAGAGCAAAAACGGGGTGTAACCATCGCCCATGCTGCAAGAGGCCGTGAAAATCGTTTGAAAGAAGGGAATGTAGTGGATGGTTTTTATGAATTAAACGGGGTGGGTCATGTTTTGCAATTGCACGGTTGCTTTTGGCATGGGTGTGTATGTTGTTATCCCAAAAACCGTGACGCCAAACTGAACAGCTCCGATGAGACTCTAAAAGCTCGTTATGAAAGAACGCTCGCGCAAAGTGATAAGATGAGGCGAAATGGTTACCTGGTCACAGGGATGTGGGAGTGTGATTTTAATGAATTGCAAAAAACGGAGTTAAGATTACAAAATATCTTTAAAAATCATCCCATTGTTCTAAGCGGACCCTTAAATCCACGAGACGTGTTTTTCGGGGGGGGGGGGGGGGGCGCGCGGGGAATACCCGGTGTTACTATAAGATAAAGGAGGGTGAGAAAATGCGGTATCTTGATGTTCGCTCTTTATACCCAAAAGTTCTAAAATCGGGAAAGTTTCCTGTTGGTCATCCAGATGTATATGTCGTAGATGATTGTAAAATATTAACAGTTCTCGATAATACGGATATAAACAATGTCGAAGGTTTAATTGAATGCCGTATATTGCCACCACAATCTCTCTATCATCCACTTTTACCAACAAGATTTCACAATAAACTCATGTGCGCTCTCTGTCATCAATGTTGCGAAAACCTTGAAACATCGCGCGAGCTTTAGGGGATATGGGTTTCTGATGAACTCAAAAAAGCCGTAAGACTGGGGTATAAAATTACAAAAAAATTTGAAATTTGGAATTACAAAACAACCCAGTACAACACCGTCTCTGGCGAAGGGGGCCTTTTTTACTCCATGTGTCAACACATTCTATAAAACGAAGCAAGAATCTGAGGGGTGGCCTCGCGAATGTGTTGACGAAGTTTCAAAAGAAGCATATAAAGAGGAGATAAAAACAAAAGAAGGCATTGAACTATACTCGATCAGAGTAAAAAAAAATCCAGGGTTGCATTCGGTTGCCAAGTTGTGTCTGAATTCGTTTTTGGGTAAATTTGGGCAAAGTGGAAATTTACCCTAAACCCATATTGTGAAGACAGGAGAAGAATTACTCAAGCTTGCAGCCGATCCGGAGATAGAGATAAATAATATACTTCCGGCAAGTAACACAGCCCTGTGTATAGCGTACCAGTTTAAAAATAATACTCATACACCTTCGCATATATCAAACGTTGTAATTGCGGCATATACAACAGCCCAAGCATGATTAATATTGTATGAGTATCTTTCTAAACTGGGTAACCGCGTTCTGTATTACGATACAGATTCAGTCATTTTCTGCGATCGTAATAATACAGAAGATTATATCCCACCGGTTGGTAAATTTTTAGGCGACTTGACGGATGAACTTGAAGCTTACGGGGTTGGTAGTTTCATTCGAGAATTTGTTTCTGGGGGGCCCAAGTTTTATGCCTACATAGTGACTTCACCTGACGGTACTGAGCATCAGGTGTGTAAGGTCAAGGTTATCACTTTAAATTATAAAAATTAACGTCTTGTGAACTTTGATTCCATCCGTAAACTCGTCCTAGAAAACGCCGAACCAATCAGTTTAAATTATCGAGCCATTCGAAGGACACCGCTTCACGATGTCATTACAAAATCTGAAAGCAAACTCTGTAAAGTTGTCAACTTGAAACGGAGGCAAGTTGATAACCACGATTCTCTACCATATGGTTTTAAAAGAGTAAGATTATCCGACTGAATACGTTTACCATGCGGGGAGCTTTCTTCTTTAAAGCTACTCTGATCCATGTCTCTCTGAGAGACCATCCATTCCATAATGAATCCAGCATCCTTTCATCCGTGGATGAGGATTGGGAAATGACCACCTCTGATTTATCCTTCCCATGTGCTCAACCTTCGCAGCCTCTCATCTACCACTTAAAAAGGTTGGGGTATAATTTGACCCCCGCACATTTCCGCCCGATAGCTTCCACTTCACCGCTGGAAGCTATCGTGAATGATTTTGATGAAGCAGATGATCCCTACGATGAGGGTAACTACACCGATTATGAGAGTGATGAGGATTAGGATAAACTGTAATATTAAAATTATTCTCTGTAGCCTATGGAATATGTGTGTACGTTTATGTATGCGTTGCTGCGTGTTTTTCTCTGTGTATGTGTAAGCGTGTGTATGTAAGAAAAATGTACAAATTTATATATTTAGCTCTACGATAGATTCTATTTTTCATTCTTCAACTGTACAAATAAAAAGACTAAATAAATATCATTTTTTTAATAATGAAATAAAAATATATTTATACTTCTTCAACAAAAAGTTCTTACTCCTATTATTTACGCTTCCTGTATTTTAGATAATTATTTTTATTAACTTATTTGACTCACAAATGGACATTAAATTTTGTTTCTTAAAATTATTCAATTTAAAACATTACTTGTCTAGTTAAAAATATTAAAAATCGTTTGTGTATCATTTTCTGTGGGGAAACCCCAATATTATTACGTCACAGCACCCTGAACTCTCCAGTCGGGAATCTCCCATCTCCACTCCTCCACGTTTTCCATTTTCACATTTGAGGACTCCATGTGTGACGTCACTAGACCCAGAATCTCCCAGACAGGTGTTTCCTCTCCCCCTCTCCAACTACATAGATCTCGGCTAGTCCATTTCGGCGCCCCATAGTCGACCTATACTACTTTGTCTTAAGCATAAACGCCTATGCTTTAAATAAAAAAGAAGCAGTTTCAAAAAGGTAAACGAAACACCTTCTTATGATAAAGAAAAGAAAGGATAAATAATAATAATATGAGTGACGAAGAAGTTGCTAATAAAAATATCATCTATCATTTTTCACACGAATCAAAAACGTACCTTTTTCCAGAAAAATACAGTGGATTATCACTGAAACTTATGCAGACAATTTATAAAATATAAAAACTGCATTTTAATGGGAATTAATTAATAACTTCAATTTTTTATAAGTAGATTAGAAAGAAAAAACATACATAAGAGTGATAAAGTTTTCAAAGCTGTATTCAAATGTGGGCAATACACATATATTTAGTCCTAAGTACATAAAAGTGAGCAGTGAAATAAAACTCTTATGGAGGATTTTTATAAGTATTTTAAAAAATAATAATAATAACGAAATAATGACAGAGTTTTTAATTCAAAAAAATGAAGTTTCAACTTATAACAAACGCAAAAGCTCTGGATACCTATGTGGCCCGCCGAACAGAAGAGAATAAAAGGTCAAAGACCTTTTAAATATGGACGACCTTAAAATCTTTGCTTCGTCCAAAGAGGATCTTAACATCCTTGTGGAAGCGGTGAATAGGTCCTGTGAAGCGATTGACATGAGCTTTGGACTGGACAAGCGTACCTGCGTCCATCTACAGCAAGGGCGACTAGAAACTACACCACCGAGTGACGATCGGGATATTTAACTCATAGTCGGAAATAACATACAACATCTTCGTAATGGAGAAACATATACATATCTTGGAATACCGCAAGCGGAAACCCAAGATGTGCGTGTGTTAAAAATGGCCCTTGTAAAACAGTATCGCCAAATTCTCAGAAAAAATTGGGCTTCCGAATTATCTGGAAAGAATAAGATCCAGGCGAGCAATATGCTGGCCGCACCTATACTGCTCTACACATTTGGCGCAGTAAAATAGAACTTCAAAGAGTTGAAGCAGCTTGACCGAAGCAGACGCAAGATGATGACAATCCATCGAAGTCATCATCCTAGATCTTCCGTACCTCGAATCTACCTACCTCAAGAGAAAGGGGGTAGAGGCTTGCTAAGCTTGAAGTGTCTTCATCGAAGAACGGTTCTGGCTACAGCCTGCCCAGTACTAAATAGTGCAGATTCTCTTATGCGACTTGTACATAAACATGCAGCCAACTATGTTGCGGCGTTTGTATACCGTGCCGCAGATAGGGCCGCAAATGAGTTTGGCCTCCCATTTGATTCCAGCGACACTACACATGGCCTACCATCACACTTAGCATCATACTTAGAGGAGAGCCCTCGATGGGTCTGTCCAACATGTTTCTCAAGTCTGCTGGATTGAGATCGGAGACTGAGGGATTTTTTTTTGCCTGTCAAGACGGCGTTATAGACTCCTTAGTTTACCGCGAGCGCATAATGAATATACCTGTAGGCGTTACTAACTGCCGAGCGTATAAGCAAGAGCCAGAAACACTTGGGCATGTTCTCAGTAAATGCTCAAGGTATGCACGTTACGGGTACATCGAGAGACTCAATGCGGCTCTAAAAGTGTTATATTACCATCTTAGGCACTTCTATGGTGTTGATCTATTGCCCGTATTGCAATACGGTCGGGGGGGAACTCGAGTCCGTTGTGGAGAATGATCAGTGTAAGATCTACTGGAATTTCTCCTTCTCCACTACTCAACGTATCAGTGCTACGAAGCCTTATGTTGTCCTCCAAGTTCTGAAGACCAAGATCATTTACGTGATGGAATTCTCGGCACCAGCCGATGGTAATATCACGGCAAAGGAGGAAGAAAAACGGGCGAAATATCAAGCACTTCTTTTCGAGCTGAGCAGGCTGTACCAAGGCTACAGAGTACATCTTGTAGTTCTCATAATCGGCTGTCTTGGAGGTATGAAAGCATCATTTCTTAGCCAACTCAACAAGATTCCGGCTTGCCAGCGTCAGGCTCATTCCATCGCAAACCGGATGCAAAAGGCTGTTCTTCTGGAATCACTTCATCTGGTCGGTCAACACTGTTCCTCATAAAATTCTACAAAGATTGGTAGTTCTAAAAAAGTATCCAGATTTCCATTTATCAAAATATCCATTTCGTAAGGGCCTTGGCATATTTTTGGCACGCGGGTATGGCTTTGAGGTTACGAAGCAGTGATAGTTTTGCATCTCCGAGAGCACCTATCACAAGGACAATTACTTGTACCGAATATTTTGGGTACAGTCTTTGCAGCTCCCTTTTAAGCTCTGGATACCTTTTTTTTGCCCTTCTCGTTTTTGACAATTGAGTCTATCTCGCTTGGAGCGTTCGACAGGGCAGGGTCGCGGCTGACACCGTAAGAGCGACAAATATGACAATAAAACACTCTTAGGGCAGCATTATGTCTGCAGATGTACGGTGTTCCTGCGTGGGTGGGACACCCCGAAAGTATGTGTTCCATGTACTCAGCGTGTGCATGACACGCTCTGCACCTATCGCTGGGGACTTCTTAAAATAAAATGTGGTCATGGTATACTGAGGCGGAGAAAGGCACCGTCCTGGCATGCGAAAATAAAACTCTCTGTACCCGTATTAAGCCCTCATGATCTGAGGAAAGCAAAAGTTTGCTCCTTCGACAAGGATTGTTTTTCTACATTCCTGTGAAAATTTCCGCGCATTTTCTTGCCAAGTAGCTCTTGATGGAACCTTCGGACTTCTGCTTTGTTCACTTCGAATTTCAGAAGTGAAGCATCTCGATGGAGTAATGCATTTTCCTCACTTCTGATGTTAAATACAGGGCAAGGGTATCGGTCGCTTGCTGCGCGGCTTTGTAAAGGATCTAGCGAATTGATATGCAAGCTTTTATGCATATGCATGATATTACGTGTGATGACATCAAGGGCCATAAGTTCTTTCTAAGTCCACTGAACCACCCCAAACGAGTAGAGTAGAACCGGGACGGCAAGCATGTTATTCGCAGATATCTTGTTCAACGCTGACAGATTGGAAGACCAAATCTGTCGGAGAAGATGCTTGTATTTGCTTCGGAGAGACTCCTTTACTGATGTTACAGCCTGAATGCGGCTTTGGGGCACACCCAGGTATGTATAGGTCTCTCCAGTGTTAAGATGTCTAATAATACTTATATCTACAAGCTCAGGGTCCTCGGGAACGCCAACAATCTTTCCGTTCTTCAGATGAATTTTGGCACATTTAGCCAATCCGAAGTCCATCCCAATCTCTCCTGTATACTTCGCGACGATATTTATGGCCGTTTGAAGTTTGCGTCTACCAGAGGCATAGAGCTTCAGATCATCCATATAAAATACATGAGTGACCTTATGCTCGCGCTGGTTAGTGTCGTCACACAGGTATCCAGAAGAATTTAGTAGTGCGAGAGATAGAGGCAGAAGTGTGATGCAAAAAAGTAAAGGGCTCATGGTATCGCCCTGAAAAACGCCCCTCTGGAAGGTGACGTTGTTTGTTGTCACACGATAATTTCCAGATGAGATAGTAAATCTAGTTTTCCAAAGAGGCATTAATCTCTCTATGCATCTCACTATGTATGGATGCACCTTCAAGCTTTCCAACAGATAGATAATAAGTCTATGAGAGGTTGAATCGAAAGCTTTCCGGTAATCAATCCAGGTCATTGAGAGGACGCGTTGATGGGCTGCAGCGTCTTTGCAGACACACCTGTTAATTAGCAGGTTCTCTCGACAGCCTGCTACACCTTTTTCGAGCCACGTTGTTCGTGCATCTCACGCTACACAGGCTCAATTCGCCGATCAATCCTGTTGTTTAGGACAGCTGTAAAGATCTTATACAGTGTGTTCAAACAAGTTATTGGCCTGTAATTCTCTGAGTTGGTTAAGTTGCCTTTTTTCGGTAGGAGTATAGTGCGTCCTAACCCCAGCCACTGCGGAATGGGCGTCTCTGACTTTAAATATGAGGTGAATATGTGGGCCAAATGTTGGTGGGTAGAAGTAAACTTCTTCCACCAGAAGTTCTTGATACAATCTGGTCCAGCACCGGAAAAGTTCTTCGTTCCACTAAGTGCTTTTTTCACCTCTTCGGCAGTGATTGATGGGCATTCCTCCTCAGATTGTATGAGGTTGTCGCAAAATTCCTTGAATCGGATGATATTGCCAGTATTTTCTTCCAACCCTAGTGTTTTCGGGATCTTGTATACCTCTCTCCAAAAAGTCGCTACCTCGTTGGGCTTGGGTGGATTTTTGATTTCATGCACACCCCGAGCATCTAGGACACATACTATCTTGTTGTCCGATTCATGCGGGAACGACCTACTAAACGCTCCTAGAAAAATAGGGTCAATTGTCGAGAATGAGAAGTGTCGGATATACTGGAACCTCACATTCTCGACAATTGTTTCTGTTGCGCACTCCAGGCCTGACATTGTTCTTCTTGACTTCCAGAAACGAACCATGTTCGTTATCGAATTTTCGGCACCAGCTGACAGAAACATCATGGCCAAGGAGATTGAAAAGAAAGAGAGGTATAAAGAACTTTTAAGGGAGTTGCGACGGCTATACCCGGAATATTCCGTTAAGCTAATCGGCTTGATCATCGGTGCTCTTGAAGGTGCCAATATTTCACTGGTTAATAGCCTGAAAAGTATCCCTGCGTATAAAGGAAATGCTAAGACACTTGCGGGGAAAATTCAGAGGGCGGTCCTCCTTGGGTCGCACCCTGTCCTCAGGGTGAACGAGACTTTTGCCGGATCATCGTATTGCATTCGTCGCAGACTGTAACCACGTATGTCACGGTCGTGAGACGTGGTTATAGCTGAAATTTAAATGCGATTACGCTGGGAGCAAGTGCAATTTTTTAGGTTAGCACCTGCTTCCAGCGAAATCCTGCGGTTGTCCTTATGACAAACCTTTAACTATATAATATGGAATAGTAAAAAACTTAGAACCTTAACTACAGAAAATGTTGAATTAGTCATTTCGAATGTTAATTCAATTACATTTAACTATTTGCTAAACTAAAAAAATATTGTGCAATAATACCAACCTCTCGCATTTCATTGACAATTGGAATAATTTCGTGTACCTTATATATATTTCCAGCTACTTGAGCTTGTAAAAGAAACCGCAATCTATCTACAAGTTTATTTTGATCTTCCCAGTAATCTAACATTTCGGCTGCTGTTTTTTCTTCTATTTCATATTCAGAGGAAATGTCAATTTCAGCCTCATCATCATCCTCCTCACCGCCCTGGTCATTATCATTATCATTGAAATCCTAATCGACAGAATCATTTTTGGTTATCACGGATGGAGAATTGTCATCTTGTCTAAATTCTTCTTCTGCTTCTACTTTTTGCTTCTTCACAAGCGGTTTCACTATATTTTTAGACTTCTGAGTAATCCACGCTAGATTCTTCAGAGGTTTCCAGCTTTCCTGAATAGCTTGTTTCCAGGTACTTTCGCAATTTGGTGGACGTCTTTCTCCTCCTGCTTATGATTGTTTGCTGAGCAAGAGTATTTTTCATGTCTTTTTAAATTATCGAGTCTTGAATACGTTCTGGAACAAATTAAACATGTGGAAGTCATATTGTCACTGACACAGTAAAAATGACAGTTCATTGATAAAAGCTCAGTTTATATCCTCCTCTTCCTCCTCATCATGCCCTCCTCCTACTCCTTCTCATGTCCTCCATTCTGTCCCCTTCTTCCACGCTTTAATAGTTTATTTTAATTATATGTTCATGATTCGATTAACCTGAAATCCTTATCTGCTTAACTAAATTTATTTAACCATAATTAAATGTTGGTTCTAAGAAAATAATAATTTTACAGCTGTTATATAAAAGCAGATTTCAATAGCATTGACATTTCACTAAGCATTATTATTATTACCAAATTCGATTCCTTCAGTACTAAATGTTGATTTAAGACTTACATAAAATCAATATTATATCAGGATGGCGATTTATCAACCTCAGCGCAGAGGACAGCACCGAGAGTGGCGATGCATCTAGTATGCAGAAACAAGGCATTACCTCCAGTTTCTGTAGTATTTTTGTTATTTGGAAGGCGATGTAGTCCTTTATTTTTACGTTCTCATTTTTGATCTGCGTGCTCAAACGGGGCGCATTTTTAGGGCAGCTGATAATAAAAATTAGTGCTAAATAAGGAGAAAATATTAATCTCATCATGAAAAATAAATATTGTACATTATTTTGCAATATCTGAATAAGCAGTACCAGATCGAGGTACAGAAGTAAATATAATATACATTAGATATAATAGTGTTCAACATAATGTAATTAGTTCACATTTTTGACAAAATCGAGTGCGAAGCACGAGATGCGTGATAATAATGTGTTCATTAAACGCGAAGGAGCTTTAACAAAAGAGAATTCACAATCATAAAATTACAGTTGTTAACGCTTTGACCTTTAATTTTAAAAAGCCTGTACACAAATGTGTGGAAAATACCAAGACAGAGCGCGAAGCGCGAGATGAATATATTTTCGAGCGCGAAGCGCGAGAACCAACAGTCGCGCGCCCTAGGCGCGCTCAAACTTGCGAGCCGCGCGCGCAGCGCGCAATGAGAATGTGCCCGCGCAGCGGGAATATTTTTAGGTTCAGTCATTTAGGTTATATAGGTTATTATTTAGGTTCAGTCATTTCTCCGATTTTAGCAGAGATTGTTATGGAAGATTTCGATGTCTTTGCTTTCAAGAAGCTAGATTTTATTTTGCCCTTTTACTTTCGTTATGTTGATGACACCTTATTATGTGTTCCTCTAGAAAAGGTACAGGCAGTTATTAATGCTTTTAATGGTTTTAATCCAAAACTTAAATGTACCCATGATATAGAGAAAAGTAATAAAATCAGTGTTTTGGACATAGAAGTAATCAAAGGTCAGGATGGTAATATTATTACCAATTGGTATAGGAAAAGTACATATTCAGGTAGAATGTTAAATTTCCTTTCTGCTCATCCTTTTCAAAATAAAATTGCAATAATCAAAAACTTGTTTGACAGAGCTCGAGGTTTGTCCCACATTTCATTTCACAAAGAGAATTTGAATATTGTTAGGAATACCCTTTTTCTTAATCATTACCCACGAAAGTTAATTGAGCAACATATCGCAATTAGAATTCAACAAATCAAAAATAAAAAGAGTAACATTTTATCTACAGATGATCAGAAGGAATTGAGAGAATATAGTAAAGTTCTTTTAATACTTTTGTTCTTCCTTTTTCGGGTCAAATTTTAAAAACTATTGAATTTATGATTAAAAAATTTAATATTCATACCATTTTCCGTATACGATTTAAAATGGATTCAATAATAACTTTTTGTAAAGACCCTTTAGATAAATTTGAAAAAGGTGGTGTTGCTTACAAGATCACTAGCAAGATCTGTAAGATGACTTATGTGGAACAGACTGGCAGACTTCTTAATACTAGGGTGGAGGAACACAAAAGTGATGTTCGTTTGGGACGCTGTTATAAGAGTGTTCTTGCTAGACATACGAGAGGGTTTGTTGATATTGACCATGAGTTTGAATGGGATAATGTTGAAATTTTACATAGTGAAAATAATGAGAGAAAGAGAGAATTCATGGAAATGCTATATATTAAAAAACAAAATAAGATGTCTATTAATTTAAAAACAGATCTGGATAAATTAAACAAGAGTTATTCTAGTATGATCAACTACATTCAGCAATAGATTTTCATGAGCCTTGACTCTCACTTATTTCCTTTTCAATCATGTTGATAACGAATTTTCCTTTAGACCCATACTTAGTTCTCAGGTATACAGGATTTGCCTTTATACCCACACTTGGTTCTCGAGTATCCAGGAGGTAGTATCGTGTTTTCGTTGCTGTTTCCACCTGGTCCAAGTTTTCTTACCTTAATAAGGGTACTGTGTGAGCACCGAAACGTTAGTAAATATTATCCATGCTTATTTATTGTGATTTCAACGTAATAAAAATAAAAAACACGAAATAAATAAAAAAGAGAAGGAAGGGGATTTCGTTGTTTGCCTTCTCATTTTTCTTTCCTCCTTTTTATTTTTGTCCAAAGAAACAAATTTTTATTTTGTTTTCAGGAATTGCAATAGGAGCATTTTGCCGCGTTTGTCCAAATTTTATCGTAAGGTTTTTGGATTACTTTCAGGAATTTATACATTGACTTGAATGTTGGACGTTGAATGGGATTTTGAACTTGATTTAAATCTAATTTAAGATTCTTAAATTTCATATTTTTTACATTGAAATGCCACATATACACATAAATTTTTCAAGAAGAAAGTGTAGGAAGCTCAACACAGCTTTTAAAAACCTCTAACAGACGATTTAGACCATATAATCATTGAATCTAATATTTTCAGTACCTACTTGACTTAACTGTAACATTTATCGTATCCTCCTCCGTCTACTAAGTTGGAACTGTTGAATCAACTGTATATCCATTATTCTCTTCACCAGAAATCCTGGTGCCTTTAAATCGATTTATTTGACTACAATTAAAAAAAATTTTTGGTTCTAAGAAAAAAACAAGATTTGCAGCTGTTATATATAATAGTAGATTTTAATATACGTAATCAATACTTCACTTAACCCCATACAACAATATGCGCGCACGGTGCCATGCACGGTGCAGGCACGAGTGCGAGTAAATCGTCACGCGTGTCACGCAGATCACCAAACAGATGTGTCCGCATATGCGTGACATATGCTTCGCACGCCGTGCGAGACGCACGCGTGTCGATGAAGTGCATCCCCTCTACGACTAGCGTAAAATATTGCAAATCATAATGAATTTTACAATAATAAGGAATTTCATAAATAAATAAGAACATAAATTTTATTAAAATACAAAAACAATATTTTTTAAATCCAAAAATAAAGAAAACAACGTGTACAAATTTTGAGCAAAAGTCGAGAATGAAAGTACTTCTGTAACAATTGTTAGGGTTTCGAATTCTATTATACTCACTGTAATTCTTTTAATGCCGATTTGTGGAGACTGCAATTTTTAATTCTTGAAGATTCCAGAAAAGTTTCCTCTGAAAGATTTTTGTCTTTGTGACCCTCCAAACTTTTTCCATATTTATCAGTAGACTTCAAGATCGTCTATCGATCCTTTCTTTCTACAAGGGCATCCTAAAACTACAAATGGTTTTCTGATTTTTAAATGTTTTTTTATATATACACGTGGAAAAAGTAAGATTTTTTAACCTAACTTTTAATTTTCTGCTATTTAGAAGAAAATATATATTTGTCTTTACTTACCAGTTTCTTTAACACAATTCATGGCACGCAAACATTAATTAATGCTCAAATATACGAAGAATAATATCGCGATGATCGAGTTTATTGAAATTTTATAACAACTGGAAAAGCACTAGCGTACACCACAACATGACGCTCACATAACCTCACTGATGGCAACGTCGGCATTTATGTTCGGTGAGCCGTGAAGTTTGACAACTCTGCGCATGTACAATACAGGTACAAATATCATTTGGAATATGATAAATACATCAATCATTTCAAATAAGATATTAATTTGATTCAACTAAATCGAATTTGCTCAATAAAAAATATTCTTGATATATTGTTTCTATTTATTCAGCAAGGACTACGACGAAATATGAGTTATGGCTGAATGAGGCTCATTGGGCACGCACGCATGCACCCATCACTTCATAGCGGAATGTGCTTGCCACATGCGTGCGATATGGGTCGCATCGTGCGACTCGCACGCGTGCTTGAAGCATGCGTCGCACGATTGTTATCTGGAACATTTGTCGTATTATTTATTTAAATTTCTATAGAACTAAATGCTGATTTAAGAGTTTCAGAAAGTAGACGTTCATGTTCTCACTAGATCATTGTTTCATTTTTCAATTTTTGATTCACAATATTCTTGCATTAAATTTCAATATTGCTGAATTTATTTTATTATTCATGATACTTCATGTCAATGTTTCAAGTAAGTGAATTCAATCTTTTCAGCAGATTACTCAATTATGCGAAAGACGATTTCAATGTTCCTTACAGTCCATTATAATATTTATGTAGCTGATATGATTTCATAAATTCTAACAAGAGCTTTCGAATTATATGTTCTTCATCCCAAAATAGTTGAATCAATATTATTAAAAAAGTCATTACGAAGCTACCAAGTATTAATTGGTAATAGTTTATTAGACATCCGAGCTATATCGATATAAGATTCTAAATCTCTTACTGTGATTCACTGGATGTAACAAGATCTCTTAAGAATCTGTTGGTATTTTTCAAGATTCGTGCAAAATGATTATATGGTTTAATTAATTTGCAGAGGTATGCTCTAAGATTTATGATCGTGTTTGAGTCGCTCAATCGCAAAGCCTTCTGAAATCTCGCAAATGTTACGAAATTATTTTTTATAAATTAAATTTTTTTAATATATATCTCTCTCTATCACTCATTCAATCTATCTCTCCCTCTCTGCAGCCTACATACATGCTTCATACCACGTCAATTTAGCAGTCATAATAAAATAAGATTGTAGTATATTAAATGAAATAATCGTAGTGAAAACTTCAAACCCTGAAAATAAATTATAAAGCAAGACCTCCTAAAGGTCAGTTCCTATATGTATGTTTTAAAGTGATATTGTCGGCCTGATCATGTGTGATTTATTCCATACGAAAAGTTAATTTCTCTGCTTCTCTGAGTAAGGGATGAACAACTCTCTAGAAAAATTCAAAGACATCCTTGTCGTTCTACACCTTCCCTATTTACTTTGATTCCTATCCTCATAGATTAATCAGAAAACTTTTTGTGATTTTAGTCATTAAGAAATGTCGATGTTCCGGCTTAAATATTCAAGGGATGATAAAAGAACCCTTGAAGTAAATGCACATATATAATATCCGTGCTATGCACGCTTCCTTTACTTATTTGAAAGTGATTTAATACTCTAGCATTTAAATAAAAAATCTCTAGTTACTTTAGGTACCAAGAAATGATGATTTCCATACTTGGATTTTTAAAGTATGAAAACACCCTCATAACATGCTGTATATCCAACCAACCGTTAACCTTTCTAGGTCTTAGATATGAATCTTTTGTTTCGGTAAGACTGATAGTCAAAATTTGAAACTTTTAGCAAAATATAACAAAGAGTTTAGGAGAAAAAAAAACTTGTCACTAAAATAACCATTTTTCTATTCAAATACATGTAAAAATTGGACCTTTGAATATTTTTCGTTAAGAAACTGTCCATTTTTCTAACTTTTTTCTTTCGGATTATTGCTTTGCAGGCTCGAAAATACAAAAAAATTAGATTTAGAATTTTTCACAAAAAGCCATTTACTGCACATTTGGTGCGGGGTCCTTTATTTAAAAAAAAATTATTTTTGCTACTTAAGTAAAAGTATAACAACAACGCTTTACTTTAAGACTTAGAGGTTATGTATCGCATGATTTACTCTGGTGTTACTGAATTGATTAGTGAAATGTCCGGAATCACTGATTAATTAGTGAAATGTCCATCTACTATTACAATCAGTGAATTTCTCACTGATTCATATGTAGAGAGTATATAGATTATAAGTCAATCACATCACATAGTTCTCTCTCCTGTACATGCTTCATGCCTTACTATCATTTTCTTATGAGTTGAAACTTCATTTTTCTTAATTAAAAACTCTCTCATTATTTCGTTATTATTATTATTATTTTAAAAAATACCTAAAAAAATCCTTAATAAGAGTTTCATTTCACTGCTCACTTTTATGTACTTAGGATTAAATATATGTATCTTGCCCACACTTGAATACAGCTATGAATACTTTATCACTCTTATGTATGTTTTTTCTTTCTAATCTACTTATAAAAAATGAAACTATTAATTAATTCTTATTAAAATACAGTTTTTATATTCTATACATTGTCTGCATAAGTTTCAGTGATAATCCACTGTATTTTTCTGGAAAAAGGTACGTTGTGTAGCTGACCAGTTAATTGATCCTTTGAAGATCAAAAATGAAAAATAAGAATCTATTAAAAGTATATTACCGAAAAATCGAATTTCAAATAATTAAATATTCTACTAATTAAATAATTGTAAATAACTTTTGTCTATTCATCTTTTTTCGTACCTTGCGTTATTTTCTACGATTGAAACAAAAATTACGCATCTTATCAAAAAGTGATTAATAAAAAATTGTTAGCTCTTTTCTGTGGTATATGCGTATATTGTATATATAGAGATAAGGATGTTACACGCATGCTCATCAGGATAAGCAAGGGGATTTGGGCCCATTGAGTCAGTGTTGTATCACCCGGCATTGATAACATGAATAAATTGATGTGATCTGAAATGTGGCTAATTATTACAAATATTACAGTGGCGACGAGGATAATTTGAACTTAAAGTACGCGTGTTATCGATTACGCTAAACGAGCGTGGAACAGTGTAAGAAGAATAAAATGAATGTGAGTGAAATCAATGTCGGAAGAGATTAAAAATGTGGGAAAGGCGGAAGTGAAAACTAGCTGGATTTACAAGTTATCAAAAGCTGAAGTATTGGCGAAGATTAGGGAATACGGTATTGTGAATGTGGACGAATCTCAGAGTTTAGATGTGCTGCGTAAACTTCTAGTAGTTACAGTACGAAAAAGTGACGCCGGAAAATCACAGGATAGTGATAATTCGGATAGTGAGGGAAGCAAG
>CAKNWT010256402.1:0-10917 GCA_932066315.1 Andricus coriarius | reverse complement strand
TAGATAAGCGGAGTGGAAACAGAGAAAGAGAGGTAACATCCTACCGGAAATCTAGATTATTTCTTGAGACTTTCTTGATTCAGCTTGTCTAGCGAACGTCTAGGACAATTTTATGACGGCCACCTTCTCAAGGGTTCGTCTAGAGTTCATCTAGGGCATCTAGGGTTGAGGCCAACCGCGGGCTGGCATCCAACAGTGGAAGAACGATGCTTTAGGACCGGGAGAGTCATCAACATTCAGGTTTATCTTAAGCACAAAGATCTCGTTGAACTGTATGAGGCGCTTCGTAGAGTGTGTGATGCAGCGAGGGATTTGGCAGAAGCAAACTGTGAAACAAAATCAACGGCGGATTCGTTATCACACACGCAATAAGCAGCATATTGTTGGCAGAATACGGGTACTATCTGACGCTAGGTGAAGTCTAGAGCGGATGGCGAGGTGAGTCAGAGAAAATGAACAGTTTTTCTCTGACCCGTCTCGAGTCTTACGAAATCCTATAGTTACTGTAAACCACACGTTCAAATCAAGAGTAGGCTCAGGTGATTTGGAGAAAAGTCTGTGCAGTCCAAAATCCAATGAATGAAGACACAGGGAACTTAAATATCTTCAAGGAGCTGTGCAGGGGTACGTGACGTTTTGGCGCCCCCGTTGAGGCGCCGGACGTTTAGGCGCTGGACGTTTAGACGCCAGGATGCTTAGGGTCCAGGACATTTAGGCGCCAGATCGTCTAGGCACCGGGACGTTTAGGCGCTGAGCGGTTTAATCACAGTAAACCCAGAGGTGTCAAAAATTGGAAATTAAAAGACAATAATGAATAATCGTTGCTTAAAAAACTAAAAAGCTGTATACTGTATGTTCGATTTCAAAAAAAGCTGAATTTCGATTTTTTGAGATTTCTAAATAAAAATTTTCAGCTCTTTCAGGATCTTTAGAGTTATATTTTTGAAGAAATCCGACAAAAAATTTATAAGCCTTTTAAGCATTTTGAAAGGTTTTAAACGAATACAAAATTTGTATCAAGATACGTATTAAAACTAATAATCATTTTTTTTTTTGAAAAATTAATTTTCATATAACATTTAATAATATTTCCAAAATTTTGAAAAAAGAATCTGGATAATTTTTTTACTTTTGCATGATTTAAAAAAAATTGTAGGAAAAATTTGAGTTTCAAGATAATAAAATTATTACTAAATTTCTGGAAAATTTTTGAATGATTTTTTTAAAACAAATTTTTAAGAGAATATTTAAAAAGATTTCAAATCAAATTTTAATATACAAATTAATGTTTCTAGCTTAAAATTGCTTCGAATGATATCATTTTGAAAGTTTATAACTTTGTCGAATCACTCTTCAATTCCTAGCATTGAAAATGATAGCGTGGATTTCTACTTTTTTTAATATTTCAACTGTAAAATGTACAAAGGTAAAATTTTGCAGTTTAGCTGCATTAACTAAAAAATTGTCAATTGAAAAGTTTTAAAAGCTTTCATTTTGCACGCTAAAGTCATGAAGCGTTTGAATTAACATTTTTTAAAGCTTTAATTTTAAACGTTTAAGATCAAAATTATTACACTTTGAGTGTTTTAATTTGCGGTTCAGTTTTGCAACTCCAAATGAAAAAATGTGTATTCTCAGGAGTTCGAATGTTTTTATTTCAATGACCGTGATCAATTCTTTTCAAATTGTTCAATTTTTATTTGCAGTAAAAAAGTTGTTCTTTTTCAGGTCAGTGCTCCGAATTTGGTTCTACAGCTGCACTTCGCATGCGTCTCACCATCAGCCTCATTGGATGTTAATCGCGCGCTTATTTGAAATGATTAAGTGCGCAAATCCATTTTTCACAATATATAATAATCATAAAGTACAAAAAAATATTACTAATGATTTAAAATTTACATTAGTGCAAAAAGGTATTTCTTTCTTCCAATTTAAGATCTATAATTTATTTGTAAAGAGTACAATCTAATAATTATTTCACCTTGCACTCTAAAAGACTATTTTATGATCTGAAAATTAATTGTCATTATTTTCAAAATAATGAATTATTATAAAAAATTGATTTACACATGTAAGAGTTTCAAACAAGCCCGCCATTTACAGCTAATAAGACTGCGGATGCAGCGCATGCTATTTTTTGATAGGGTTTGTCATTTTGGTTTAATCCCGAATCGAAATTTTGGCTCTCTTTTAGCCCTGCATGCTTCCATTCAAGGCCTCCTTCAGTCCTGCTTAGGCCTCCACGTCCTCTTTTGAATTCCATTGGACCTCGAGGCCCTCTTTTGATTCTCTTACGCCCTGACGACCTATGTGCTTTTCTCGTATTTATATAATTTAATTATTTTATTTTATTACATATTTATTATAATTAGTTTATTTACTTAATTTGTTAATATGCATAATAAAAACAGTTATGGTATATCAGGCAGAGCTATAAAGTTGGTTTCTCTGAAATTCGAAAAAAGTCTATACAAATTTGAAATTCCTTATTATCTTCTGTTCTATTTTTTATGGGGAAACACTTATGGCACATTATTTATTAGTCAAATTTTGAGTATTCGAACCATAACATGAAAATAGAAAATTTCAACCGAATTCATTTTTTATTTAATAAATAATGGAACCTTCGACACGGCAGCCTTCAACAAGCACATAAACAAGTGTGCTTTAAACAAAATCTGATTCATATTTAATAGAATTTTGAAATTTTCTTTACAACGCCAATTTTATGATAAGCATTTATTCCTTAAAATTTCATTTGCGAGGATTAAAGTATACTCGAAGAATTCAAGAAAATCGTGGAGTAAATAAAAAAATTCTAATAATTCGAAGAATTCAAATGTATGTATGTATGTATATCATTAAGCTCTTTCCCTTTCGGCGAGCCTCTAGGGGTAAGCGTGACACTACCCGATTCAGGTAGTGTTTTTTAGGTGGAATTTGTAGTAAATGGGCTCACCACACCCACGACCGCCAACAGCAACGCAGTAGTATCAGACGGTCACCCATCCAAGTACTAACCCGCGCCCAACACTGC
This sequence comes from Andricus coriarius, assembly GCA_932066315.1. Taxonomy (NCBI): domain Eukaryota; kingdom Metazoa; phylum Arthropoda; class Insecta; order Hymenoptera; family Cynipidae; genus Andricus; species Andricus coriarius. The sequence continues at coordinate 7,880 of CAKNWT010256402.1, read as the reverse complement.
TTAACTTCAGTGATCTAACGGGAACTGGTGCTTCCAGCGTGGTATGGCCAATAATTCCAAGAATGGAAGTAATTTCAAGAATTGGAGTAATTCTCCGAACACAAGGAATTCTCTGAAATAAAGTAATTCGAAGAAATAAAAAAAGTCAAAGAATTTAAAATATTTAAGTAAATCGTGGCATTCCAGTAGTTGAAATAAACCGAAGACTTTAAGGAATTCCGTGAATTCAAATAATTCGTGGAATTTGAGTAATGCGATGAATTCTAGTAATTCGATGAATTTAAGTAATTCTAAGAATTCAAGTAATTCGACTAAATTGACGAATTCAAGTAACTCGACTAAATCGACGAATTCAAGTAATTCGAAGAATTAAAGAAGCGCTCTAAATTCAAATTATTCTAATAATTCAAGTAATTATCCACATTCATGTTATTCGAAGGATTCAAGTAATTTAAAAAATTATGTTACTGGAATATAGCAGGATTGGAGAGAAAGGATAGGGACTGGGATAGGCAATGGGATGTAGTAGTCATGATAGAGACGTGGCTAGATGAAAGGGGATAGGAAAGAGTAAGGGGAAGGTTACCAAGAGGTTACAAATGGCAAGTTCAAGATGCAAAAAGGAAAAATAAAAAAAGGCAGAGCAATGGGAGGAATGGTGATGGAAGTCAGGAACGAATGTATAACAGGGAAGGATAAGAAAGAGAGGAAATAGCAAAAAGAAGGAATGATAGTAAAAGAGGTAAATATGGAAGGAGAGAAGTGGAATATAGTGGGGGTTTATGTGAACAGTGATATGCAGGAGAAAGTAGAGGAGATAAGGGAACTGATGAAAGAAAATAAGCAAGAGATAAGGCTCATAATAGGAGGAGATTTTAATGCGAGAACAGGAGATAGAGGAGGAAGAGAATAAGATGGAGAGAGAGGAAGAAAATCCAAAGACAAGGTACTGAATGGGGAGGGAAAGAAATTTTTAAAGAGTCTAGGGGAGATGGGATGGTTTATTCTAAACGGAAGTATAGAGGGGGGTGAAGGAGGGGAATATACACGTGCAGGAGGAAAGAGGGGAAAGTTAATTGATTATGAGGTAGTGGCCGACGAGGAAAGAGAGAAGATTAAGAAACTAGAGGTACGGAACTATATAGATTGGGATCAGTTTCCTATAATAGTGACAATAGAGGTAGAAATGAGTAATAACAATAAGGCTGAAAAGGACGCAAAAGTAAAAAGAGCAGGAAGAGGGGATTGGTCAATGGAAGGTAAAGAAAAGTTTAAGGAAACAGTCAGGAATATTAAAATGGAGGAAGGAAATGTAAACGAGGAAATGGAAATAATGATAGAAGAAATAAAAAGAGTATTAGAGTGCACAAGCAAAAAAGAAGTTAGTGAAGGAGGGGATAGAAGTGGATGGGATGAGGAATGTAAACAGAAGAAGACGGAAGTAAGAAGGGAATTTAGAAAATGGAGAAAAGAGACAAGTAGTGGAGAAGAATATATGAGAAAAAAGAACGAGTATACTGAGTTGTGTGATAAAAAATAGAGGAGGAAAATAAAAGGTTTGAGGAAGAAGCGGAATTCTCTGAATTGAAAGAATTTTCTAAATTCAAGGAGTTTTCTAAATTCAAGGAACTCTCTGAATCCAAGGCATCTCTGAATTCATGGAATTCAAGGAATTCACTAAATTCAAGGGATTCTTTGAATTCAAGGGATTCTTTGAATTCAAGGAAGTCTTTCAACTGAAGGTATTCTCTGAATTCAAGGAAATCTCTGAATTCAAGGAATTCTCTGAATTCAAGGAATTCTCCAACTTCAAGGAATTCTCTGAATTTAAGGAATTCTCTGAATTGAAGGAATTCTCTAAATTCAAGGAATTCTCTTAATTCAAGGAATTTTTTGATTTCAAGGAATTCGTGGGATACAAGTAATACGAGTAAATCGAACAATTCAAGTTATTCGAGTGAATCGAACAATTCAAGTTATTCGAGTAAATCGAATATTTCAAGTATTTCGATAAATTAAAGTATGATTCCCTAAATGCAAGTATTTCAAAGAATTCAAATAATTTAAGAAAATCAATGATTTATGGAATTCAGCAAATTAGATTGATTTCAGGAATTTAACAAATTAAAAAAATTGAGATATCAGCGATTTTACAGAATTTAAGGAATTTAGGGAGTTCAGGGAATTTCTAAAATTGAAGGAATTCAACGAATTCATAGAGTGGTTTTTCTAGACGTAAATTAAAACAGAAATTTTTTCAACATTGATGTATCGAATCGAGTTGAACGTAATTAGCGGAATATTCTTCTTTGTACCTGAAACTACTGTTTTTATCTGAAAGTACTATTTATACTTGTATTGTTGTTTTTATTCAAATCTACTATGTTCTGAATTGACTTGTATTGAAAACTACTATTCACCGAAACTAATACAAACACACACTATTTATACTTAAACGTATATGGATAAATGTCTCACCATCAATAAATAATCTTTTGCAAAATTTTTGGCATTAATTTCTGTATATATAGTATTGGGAGATTTCAACGCGAAAATTGGAAAAGAACCGATGTATAGGCCTACAATAGGGTCAGAAAGTTTGCATGACGTCAGTAATGATAATGGAACTAGAGTAATAAACTTTGCAGCTTCAAAGAACCTCGTTGTCAAAAGCACATATTTCAAGCATAAAAATATACATAAGGCGACCTGGACATCACCAGATGGTATCACTCACAATCAGATTGACCACGTTCTAATTGACAGAAGACGTCATACAAACATTCTCGATATAAGATCGTACAGGGGAGCGGATTTAAATTCAGACCACATTCTCGTGATAGTAAAACTAAGATCTAGACTAGCGTTAAATAAGAAAACAAGCCGCGCAGAGCCAACAGTTCGTTTCAACATAGATAAGCTTAAAACACCAACAGAAACATTAAATTATCAAGTTCAGATTTCTAATAGTTTCGACGCTCTCCAAGAACAGAGAGACGATAACGGTAATTACGAGGAGGACCCGGAAATCCTGTGGAGCAATATGAAAAAGGCGATAAAGACAGCCGCGAATCTAACTATAGGTTTAAAGAAAGCAACCAAAAGCAAACCATGGTTTGACGAAGAGTGCAAACTTTGGTTTGAAAAACGTCGGAAGGCCAAACTAATTAGTTTACAAAAGAAGTGCGATCAAACACATAAGAAGTATCTCGAGATTAGTAAAAGTACAAATAGGCTTTATAGATCCAAGAAAAGGGAGTGGGAAAAGAATAAAATACTAGCAATAGAAGCGCATAATAAACAAAATAACCCGCGTGAGATGTACAGGGGAATCAATTTTATAAGGAAAGGCTTCCAAAGTAGGACAGAAGTAATGAGGGACGAAAATGGCAATCTAGTAGCCGATGCGACAGAGAGACTAAATTTATGGAAAAACTATTTTGATAAACTATTAAACGTACGCGAAGGCCCCGTTGAAGGTAATCTCGGTGAAATCCACACTGCCGATCTACCAACTGATGATCCTACAGATATAGAAATAGAAATCGCCATAAAGAGGTTGAAAAATAACAAAGCCGCGGGCATCGACGACCTACCGTCAGAACTGATAAAAAATGGAGGCCCTTGCCTCACAAGGCAAATTTGTAAATTAATACGCGCAGTTTGGAAAACAGAACGCATGCCGGAGGAATGGAATACCTCTATTATTATTCCCATCTTTAAAAAGGGCGATAAAACGAACTGTAACAATTATCGGGGAATTTCACTTGTGCCTTCGTGCTATAAGATCCTGTCCAATGTAATCTTAAGTAGACTAACTCCTTTTGCTGAGGAAATCATTGGGGATTACCAGTGTGGATTCCGCCGAAACCGATCTACAAGCGATCAAATGTTTACAATTAGACAACTGTTGGAAAAGAAATGGGAATTTAATGAAGCAGTACATCAGCTTTTTATCGATTTCAAAAAAGCTTACGACTCTGTTATACGCGCACGAATGTACTGGATCCTAGAGTTCTTGGGTGTGCCAAGAAAATTGGTTAGACTTATCGAAATCTGCTTAAGCGACAGTAGGGGTAGAATACGTGTAAACGGAAGTTTATCTAAAGAGTTTTCGATCCGCGATGGCCTGAAACAGGGCGATTCACTTTCGTGCGTCCTCTTCAACTTAGTTTTAGAATACGTGGTCAGACAAGTGCAGGTGAATCCGACCGGTGCTACCCTCAATGGGATAATACAAATTCTTGGATATGCGGATGATCTCGACTTACTAGGGGATGATAAAGAAACAGTAGCTAAAAATGCGGAAATCTTGATCATAAAAGCCAAAGATATCGGTTTCGAAGTTAGCGAATCGAAGACAAAATATATGACCGTCGACAGATACGAACAAAGTGATCAAGACAGGGATCTGATGGCCGGAAATATGAAATTCGAAAGGATTAACGAAATTAAATACCTCGGGTCTATTCTAACTAGCAAAAATAACACTAAAACAGAAATCAACGCGCGGCTACACGCTGGCAATGGGTGCTATTATGCAGCAAACACGCTACTAAAATCGCGATCGCTATCTAGAAACATCAAAGTAAGAATTTACAAAACGATAATAATGCCGGTCGTCATCTACGGGTGCGAAACGTGGGCACTGACGAAAGGAGACGAGAATAAGTTTAGAGTTTTTGAGAACAAAGTACTGAGAAAAATCTATGGCCCAAAGAGGGACGAAGAGACCGGTGAATGGAGAAAACTGCATAATGAAGAGCTACATGCTCTCTACGGGTCAGCAAATATTAATAGAGTAATGAAAGCATATTTTATGACGAAAACAAATTGACGATATCAGTTTCTGTTTAGATATAACTATATATGTATGAATTCGAGTGCCTGGTTTCCGCAATATGTATGAATAGAATACAGGCTCGATTGTAATGAGGCTTGATCCTCTTTTCAGATATACAGAGGATTTTCGGTTTCCTTAGGAATTACATTTTTTAGTATTTTGAATCTTTCTATTATAGCTTGGCCAATTGCCAATTATAGGATATAAGAATAAAAGAATATGAGAAACATTTTTAACTATAACAGAGTAGAAACCAATTTGTAAAGAAGATTGTATTTTAATTTGGTATATTTACTCGTTCGAAATAAGAAATTACCCCTCCATTTTTTTGAAACCTAACACTATTTTTTAATCAAACCTTTTTCGTATCGATTTAGCAATTCAATAGCTAGACAGTAGAGACCTGCAAGGGAGAGTTGAGACATAGGAAACTTCAATGAGGAGTTTTATTTTCAAACTTAACTTGAAAGGTTAACTTCAAAATATATCAAAAGTATTATATTATAAAGAAACAATAAAAAATTACAGTTCAAATCTTTTCGGCGACCATTGGAGGGGAAAAATAGCTCAACTCTCCCTAGAGGATCTCTAGCTAGAAAGTGCATTTTCACTTTTTTTTTTAATTTAAAAATTGAAATTATAATCACCGAGTTGCATAATAATAATAATAATTTTAAAATATTTTAAAATGTTTAAACACTCTTAGGCATTTGTAGGAGTCGAGTCGAGTTCAAGCTTGAGCTTTTCAAAAAGCTCGAAAACTTCGAGTTTTTAAAAGACCTCACATCTGTGTTTAGCAATCTGAAATCCCCCTGGTACCGACTTTCATAAAAATCTGGTAATTTATTAAATTTTTCAAACTCTCGGTCGCAATCTTGGATCCAAACTGGCCTCAAATTAGTTTATTAGCAACCCGAAAAATCCCTTGCCATCAATACCAATTTTTATGAGATCCGAATCTCATGCAAATTTTGCTAACATAATGAAAACATGAAAGTTTGAACTTTCGGATTACTCGAACTCGAATTACTCGAATCATCTTGACTTAACTCGAGAAAAGACTCTTCGACTCGACTCGAAGTTTCGAGCTTTTTGCATACCTCTTCGTATTAATATTCAAATTCTCATAAAATCGTAAAATTAGACAAAATATATAGAAATCTATATTTTGCAGTTGTCTTTGACATGAAAGTTAGATTAAGAAAAGCGTGGTAATGGGTGAAAATGAAAGATGGGTTTAGGGTACATTGATTAGAATCAATGCTTGTCGATGAATTCCTTTTGTATGAAAGTGATGAATACAGTCTTTAAGAGTAAAGGATGAGCATAGACTTTAAAATTTGATGAAATATTGAGGGTGTTCGATGTTTGTCGTAGAGGGCGAAATTGCGGTAAAGCCCAAAATTAGGTCAGAGTACAAAATTGGTTTACAATTTCAGATCGGAAAGTAGGATCTGGTGATATGCGTCAATAAACTGAGCTGAACTGTAAAATCAGGTTACTCAGGGTCATTTGGTTGTCCCAAACGTGTCAGTTAAAGCACACGTATATATGCTTGCTATAAATTCTAGTCTAAAGGGTCGCTTAACGTACAAGATGTTTCGGAACCTCCGCTCACGAAATGGCTTTTCATCCCTTCTCTGTCGTAATCTTTTAGTATGCAGTAAAACTTATGTCCACGAGGGCAAACATGTTACTCGTGAATAGTTTATGACCACGGAAATGTTGGGTCGAATTACGAATGAGGGCTACATACTATATATGCGTGTAACGTGTGCAGTCTCAGGGGATGTATATATGTACAAAATTACGCATTTACCCTTTAGGACCAATCTTTTTAGGATCGGTTCCGGGATCGTTTCAAAAGCAGTTCCTTTCCGGAACGATACTTCTATTCGTTCCGTTCCGGAAAGAAACCACACTTATCACTCCTGGTTCCAGATCCGATCGACCTCGTTCGGTTCCGGTTTCGTTCCTAGCCGGAACAAACCGTAATCAGAATCTCGTTCCGGACAAAACGCAATTTATTTTTTTTTAGTGTAGGGTAAGGTCGGGAGAGTTCGGACGCCGGGAGTGTTCGGACAACTCTCCTATCTCCGAATGAACGTGACCGATTGTGCTACCACCCATTGTGTATTTGTGTTTCAATATGTAAACAAAAAGGTAAGTAAGAAAACTCCGTTATCATCAAGATTTAACAAATTATTAACTGCTATTTGTATAAAATGGCGCGGATTGCCCTGACAATTTTTCGTATTCTTCAAAAATGGTTTTATTTTGACTGAAATGTAAATGTTTGTTGGGAAAATGCTATTGCAATTAAGCGTTGGATTATTCTAGGTCAAGTTTTTCCTATTGACATTATTGTTGATCGATACAGGGCAGTACTGTGGAATTTTCTTTGTCTCTCGGCAAATCGGGAGAGTTCGGACACTTCAGTGCACAGAAAAACGATGGAAAATTTGATAAATAAATGATAAATTGCATTAAAACAAACAAAAGATGAGAAGATAAATATATGAATAAATAAATTATAGATGATAATACATAGAAAAAGGTATATCAATCAATAAATACAGTAAACTTCCGAATATTTTAAGGACCTTGACACGTACCCGACCAAATATTTTAAAGCTGGAGGGGGCCCCACCCTTACCGTGATTCGGCAGTTTATTTTTATCCACGACGCTCATTGGCTACCCCGTTCTTGTATCGATGCGCTGTCTGTAGGCAACTTTTTCAACCGAGAAGCGCGGGTGATTTGAAATCAATAATGAATACTATCAATAATAATACAAATAAATACACCCGAAATTTCAAAAACTGCTGGCCCATGCAGTTTCTCAGCGCGTAGGGCTAGAGACGGCTGCCGAGTGCGCGAATACTCTGTCGAGTACATATATTGGGCAATATTATGGAAACGGTTCAGGCGAGTGGATAACCGGCTTATTGCGCAGTTGAAAAAGTCGCGGTCCGTTAGTCTGCATGCGTGTTTTTCAAGTGTTTTTCAAATGTTTTTGTTGGCGTACGACAATTT
>CAKNWT010256396.1:0-12409 GCA_932066315.1 Andricus coriarius | reverse complement strand
GGTAAATGGAATCAAAGGTTTACATTTGAAAAAAATACTAAAAATACTCTTGAAATATATATGTAAATACTTGTTGTTGTAAATATATATTCTCCAAGCTAGACTTTCAGACAATATTTCAAATACATGACATCAACAATAAGTTCATTTTCAACCAGATAAATGATTTTGTAAGGAAAAAAGATAAATTCACAACAAAAATTGTAATAGCTTTCATATTTCAACAAAAAGTTTTTTTTAAATTTTAAATCAAAAAGAGTTGAATTCATTTCACCACTAAAGGTGAAATATTTTCCAAAAGAGATGAATTTTCAACTAAAATTATTAATTTTTAAGAAAGCAGTTCAACTTTTAACCAAGTAGTTTAATTTTCAATCGAGAAAGATTATTTCTTAACGAAAAATGTAATAGTTGATATTTCAAATGAAAAAGATTTTAATTTAAAATTTAAAGAAATTGAATTTATCCAAAAAAGACGAATTTTCAACAAAATAGTTGAATCCTCAACCAAAACAGATTAACTTTTAACTGAACAGTTGCATTTTTAACCAAAAAAGGCGAAATTTATACCAACAAATATGAGTTTTCAAACCAAAAAGACGATTTTTTATCAAAAGATTTAAATTTACAACCAAAAAAGATTCTTGAAAAGATTTAAGAAGACTTTTTTCAAATTTTCAAAAGAGTATAATTCTTTTATTTTATACAATGTTAGGAAAAATTCGAGTCAGTTTAAAAGATATTTAGGGCTTGTAGCGGATCTAAATATCTTTTAAACCGACTCGAATTATTCCTAAAATTTCCATAAGATCTTCTAGATTCTTTTTTGAACATTTTGGAAATCTGTTTAAGTGTTTTATAATCTTTTTAACTATGTATTCGTTTAAAATTAATTTTAATTTTGTTTTAAATTGTTTGAAATCTTCTCAAAATTTAAATTATTTTCGAATCTTTTTGTAACTTCGAAAACTTTGAAATATCTTGTAAAATAATGCAAAGTTTTTCTACAAAATTTTTCAATCTTGAAAATTTTTTTAAAACTTGCCCTAAAATCTTATCGTTTTTTTCTTATTCCTTTGAAACATTTTAGAATTCTTAAATAGCCATACATTTTTTATTCAAAATCTTCAAAGATTATTTTCCGAAGTTTTAAGAAATTATTTGACATTTTCTCAGGAATCTTAAGAAAATTTGATTGTCTCCTGAAAACATTCAAAATGCTTAAAAAGCTTCTTTTTTTCTAAAGCTTCAAAAATCTACATTAAAAAAATTTGTTTTTCTCTTACAATTCACCTTTCAAAATAAAAAATCATTTGGAATTTCCCGATAAATCTCAAGAAAATTTTATATTCGCCTGAAACCTTTCAAAATTCTTAAAAAGCTTGTATTTTTTCGAAGTCTTCAAAAATCTACATTTTATTGAATAAAAAGTTAATCTTCTGAATATTTCAATTATTGCAGACTTTTTTTTAATATTTCGAAATCTTCAAAACTTAAAATTAATCTTTTAAAATAAAACTTAAATTATTACCAAAAAAAATCCAGAAATCCTATTGTCGGCACCAGTAACTTTTTGTTACCGGTACTGACCATTGTTCTCATCTCTTTAAACGTGTGAAAAAGTTTATAAATTATAATGGATCAGCAAAATGTCAAGAATAGAATTATTTCCCGCAATATTAAAAAATCATTTACAATTGAAATTCGCTCTTTTATCAATAATGTTTAGAAACATTTAGAAGTAAATTTTATGACGAAATAAAATGACTTATATGGAAATTTGTATTTAAAAAATTGATGATGCTGCTAATCTTTCTTAATAAATAAACAAACTGAAAACAGCCACTAAAAGTCATATTCACGGAGCTTCGCAACTAATCAGGTTTTCGACAACAATGTATCCGATATTGTCGAGATATTTAGTAACATCACTTATTTTTAGATAGGAAAGCCTTTTTCAAAAAAAGACAATCAATTCTAGAAGAAAGAACAATCCATTAATTATTAGGAAGTTTGAATTACATGGTTTATTATCACCCTGCATAAAATGTTATAATACATTTTGCAAATTAATATTATTAGCTTGCTAAATAAATAAGAATATTTTCTTAAAAAATGGGAATGCCAGTGAAAGACCGTGATAAAAAAAAATAAGCGATTGGCCCAGTAAGAGATTGAAAGACTCGATAACGAAGAAATCCCGACTTAGTTGCTTCCTTAACTTTCTTCATGATGTTAATGAATTACAATACAAAATCGGACAAATAATGATCAACTTACACAGTAATTACTTACAAATTACCTTAAGTTTATACATTCAATCCCTGAGACAAGAATTTGTTCCGCAAAAAATCTCTTCACTGAGTCAACCGCAAATCCTCGAGACATTCAAGCTTAATTCAAAATGTGCGATAGCATCCGGAAGACTTAATTATATTTTAACACACACGCTGAATCAGAGTGTCTACCAGAGTGATGATTTTAAATTCCCGGTTTCGTAATTATACTTCTTTTTGAAATTTCCACAGGGACCACAGTGCCAAAGAAGCTCAAAAAAGGAGAAATAGGGTAATTTTTCAAGAAAAATTTAATAAAAGTGGGAAGGATTTAATAATTAATTAGATGATTGTTGTATTTTTAAATAATAATGAATTAATTAATTTTTACAAATTTGTTAGATGATTATTAATTTGCCAAAACATTATTTGCCAGTTGCGACTCGTCTTCGAAAAAATCGACTTTTTTCAAAATTTTTGTTTTATAGATTGAAATGTTTATTTATTAAATTACCATGTTATATTGAACAGTTGAAAAGTGAAGAAAATTTAACTTTCAATTTTCAACAATAGAATTTTCAACTGTTGAAAATTCGATTATAAATTTTCTTCAATTTTCAACAGTTGAGTTTTCTACTATTAAAAATTCAATTATATATATATTTTTTTTAATTTCCATATGTTCAAAATTTAATTATGAATTTTCTTGAAGTTTCAACGGTTGAAAATTCAAGTTTTAATTTTGTTCAGTTTTCAACAAATTAATTTCTTAATTTTCTTCGATTTTCAACAGTTGAAAATTCAATTTTCTACAATTTTCTACAATTTTAAACAATTAAAAATTCAATTTTCAACAGTTGAAAATTCAATTTTCTTCAATTTTATACAATTGAAAATTCAATTTTCTTCAATTTCCAATAGTTGAAAATTCAATTTTCTACAATTTTAAACAATTGAAAATTCAATTTTCAACAGTTGAAAATTAAATTTTCTTCAATTTTAAACAATTGAAAATTCAATTTTCTTCAATTTTCAATAGTTGAAAATTCGATTTTCAACAATGGAATTTTCATATGTTCAAAATTTAATTATCAATTTTCAACAGTTAAAAATTCAATCTTCAAAATACTTAAAAATGAAAATTCAATTTTTAATCTTGTAAATTAAAAAAAATGAATTTTGAATTTTCTTGAATTTTTAACAGTTGAAAGTACCATTTGCTCCAATTTATTTCAACTTTCAACAATTGAAAATTCAATTTTTACTCCCGTTAAATTTTCAACAATTGCATTTTCAATTTTCTTCCATTTTTAACAGTTTATAATTTAATTTTCTCCAATTTTTTTCAATTTTCAACAATGTTGAAAATTCAAGTTTCAACAATTAAATGCTAAATTTTCAACTGTTAAAAAACTGTAAAAAATCTATTAAATTTTCAACAGTTAAAAATTAAATTGTTTCAGATAAAAGTAAATTCAATGTAATAAATAAACTTTTCAATCCCTAAAAGAAAATTTCGATAAAAGTAGTTTTTTTCGAAAACGGGTCTCCATTGGCAAATAATATTTGGCTAACTAATAGTAATTCAATTTAAAAAAAAGATTTAAAAATAATTCCAACTCTGAGAAGCTCCTTGTTAGGTTGCTAGAAATCCAATCACGGCGATACAGAAAAGTCCGAAAAACAATCAAATTTTTTAAATAAACAATTTACATATGTTTAAAATCGTTCTTAAAGTCAGGAATATTTTCTCTTTTAAAAAATACCGAACTAAGAACAATTGTATTCGCAAATGTAGTACATTTAAAGAGAATAGGGGAATTTTTCAAAAAAAGGGGGAAACGCAGGGAACAGGGAAAAGACTGTGACCCTGTTTCCATGTCCTAAATCAGAATTTTAATTCATTTGGAAAATTCTCTGTTCCAAATCAGAATCAGAAGGACATATAATTGTTTCGGAAAATTTCCTCTTCCAACTAAAAATTATAATTTGCCCTGCAAATTCGCTGTTCTTAATCAGCAGTATACTTCTTTTTTAAATCCATGAATAAATTAGAATTTGAATTCTTTTGGAAAATTCCGTTTTCGAATTAAAAATTCCCTGTTTCCCAATCATAATTGCAGTTTTTATATTTTTATTTTAAAAAGTGAAGCTTTCTCTCTTTGATTTAAAATAATTTATCGACAATAAAGTCTTTTTCATAGTTCGTTTCGTGATTGAACAAGATGAATGAAAAATCTAGGTCCCTGAATCAAATTCCCGGGCTTTTCACGACGAACAAAATTCCCGACCTATTCTCGGTTTTTCTGGTTTCCCCGTTGAGGTAGACACCCTGCTAATAAAATTAGGAACAAAAAGTTATGCGTTTAAGTTAAGTATTTAATAGAATTAAATGCAAGAAATTTCACGAAGAAACGAAAGCAAACCTTTAAATTAAATTCAATACCGATTGTTAATTCACGTTTAAGAAATTGACATTCTTTAGAGCTGCATAATTAATTTATCAGTGGTTATTGCACGAGTGTAAAAACAATTATTTACATAAACACTCGTTTTTATTATCGCAATAAAATGGAATTATTAACAACATTAATCAGTTTAGTGTGCCTTCGTTAATTCTGCACCGATCGCAATTCTGTTGCTGCGACTTCAAAATCAATTTATTCTTTCTAAATTGAGGGCCCGGATCAAAGACCCGGTTCTTTGATCCGGGCCCTCAATTACCGCGTAATATCTCATATTCTCGACTGCAACATATTCAAAAAATTAATCAATCCGAAGCCACTTCTTTTCAATAAAAAAATGTCCTTGAGAGCTAACTAAGAACTTAATCTTTATGAACTTAAGAGTCGAGATTTCATGACAGAATAGACCAGAGCTTTTAAAAAAAAGATCTGAATTTGATTATTCTTCTATTTTTGAAGATTCGGAATTATGGATTTTATACAAGTTGGGATCTAGAACAAAAACCTAGAGCATAAAAAGAGGTTTAAAAGCTATCCAGTCTTTTCGGTTGGACACGGAATAGAACAAGTTTCGTGCAGCGATTGTCACAAGTATACAAGTTACTTAAAAGCTACACTCAACGCCACCAAGAAATGTTCTCCAATCTCTAAAGGTTTAAATATTTACTGAAATCAATTCTCAATGCTGAATTAACAAAAAAAAATTAAAACCAGCGCGACTGTTGTGCAATTGTGCATGCCTCCTTGGAAAATTGCCAGCATTAGATTTGCTATCGCTGCGCATGCGAATACATATTTTAAAGAAGTGAAAATCGTCTCTTTTTCAGATTTGAATGGAGCAACTTGAATTTAAGAACCTAAGAGATTTAGTCAGCTTTACGCGGTTTGCGCTTGCGAACATTAGGACTGCTGGGGGTCGCCTTTGAGTCTTTGTCTCCTTCGGATTTTTCCGACTCGCTTCCTTCCTCATCGACCAAATCGTCCTTAACGTTTTCCACAAGTTCTTCGTCGCCGGAATTTTTTTCCTGTGACGAATCACCAGATCCGTCTTTTGCCTTTTTTTTGCCTTGCGAGTGAACGTCTTTCGGTGGGTAGATAAAGTCAATCAGACAGACGATAATCTAAAATAATTGATAAAAATTATAACAAAACAATTAACAAAAGTTTACTTCTTTTACTTTTACAATATCACTTTTTTTTTATTAATTTGGAAAAGAAATACTTACAAGTCCAATAACAGCGCCCAAGACGATCGTAGCGATAGCAAAAATCAGATAACTTCCCCAGGTCGGCATTCCAAAATCTTCCATCAATCTGTTGTGAATTCCCTGTACATTTATCAAACATTAGTCATCAATCATTAATCAGGGTCCCCGTTTTAATCGAATAAAAAAATTCCCGATCTTTTGCGTGGTTGCAGAAAATTTTTTGTGGTCACTGAACTTAAAAATTTCGAACTCTTGAAGCTGAACATTTTTTTCATTTTAAGTAATCACAATTGAACTGTAAACTGAAACACTAAATGTGGAACTCTTTTCAATTTTAAACTTTTAAAATTACAGCTTAAAAGTGTTTTAATTTAAACGCTCAATAATTTATGGGTATAAAAAAATCGAGACATAGAAAAATTATATTATTCCAAGCAATTTAAAGTTAGAAACATTAAAAATTGAACGATTACAAATTTTTTTTAAGCTGAACATTTTTAAATTTAGAAGTTGAATAATTTTTATTTGTAAAGTAGTTTCAAATTATTAATTGTTCAATTTTTATTTATACATCCGAATTTGTTTTGAAATATTCTTCAGTTTGATCTTAGAATTAATTTTTCAAAATAAAAAACCATTTGAAATTTTCCCATGAATTTTAAGAAAATTTTATTATTCCCTTGAAACCTTTCAAAATCCTTAAAAAGCTTCAAATTTTGGTTTCAAATTCTTCAAAAATTTACATTTTGTTATACACTTTTAGAAATACTTTAGAATTTTTAATTGTTCTAAAACAAATTTCTGAACTTTTAAACATCTTTTTAAATGATTTCAATTTTTCCTAAAATTTCTCTTTTACCTTGAAAAATTAAAAAAATTGACTTAAAGTCTTCCAGGTGTTTTTTTAACAATTTTGAAAATCTTTTGATCTAATTTTTCTAATTTTTTGAGTTCTTTTAAATGTCTTTTAAAATGATGCGAATTTTCCCTAAATGATTTTTCAAGTCCTGAAAAATTAATAAAATTACCTTAAAATCTTCCAGATTCTTTTTGGACAGTTTCAGAAATCTTTTTAAATGTTTAGATATCTTTTAAAATATTTTCCTGATATTAATTTTTGGAAATAAAGAAATTTAAAACTTTTCCAGGAATCTAAAGATTTTTTTTTATTTTCTTTGAAACCTTTCAAAATTATTGAGAAGATTCTAAATTTTTTGATCGAAATCTTCAAAAATCTACGTTTTGTTTAAAAAGGTTTGAAATCTTTTCAAGCTGTAAACGATTTTTTAATCTTTTCAAAACATCTAAATATCTCTTGAAGGTACTCAATTTTTTCTAAATTAATCATTGTTCAATTGTTATTTATAAATCAAAAATAAATACTTTCACTTACAGAATAAAAAAAAATTTAATAGAAAAATTATAAAATTTAAACAATTTAAGAATTTCTATCTCAAACAATTCAGTTTCGAATTGTTTGGTTTTGAATATTTGGTTTATAATTGATCATTTTAAATGAACAGTCAAATATTGCTAAATATGCAAAAATTGTGATTTTCTTCTAATTAAAAAAATTTCAAAGTGAATGGGTTAAAACGGAATATTTTACACGGGAATAGTATTTAAATATGATTTGAAATTAAATAGAGACGTTCGAATTAAAACAGTGCAATTCTTAAAGTTAATTGAAGAGATTCAGAATCCTCTTTAAAAATCAATTATTGTTCAATCTTTAATACTCGAACTACAGTTTAATTTTAAAAATCATTAATTAATTTATATTCACAGTTGATCAACATAAACGTTTTTTGTCCGAAATTTTCAATTTCTTCTTCAAATTAAAAAGAAAATTTATTTGAAAATGTATGCTAAAAATGAAGACCAAAAATGAAAAAGTTTAAATTCAAAGACTTTAGGGTGACGTATTGTAAAGTGAATAATTTCATAATTGAAAAAGTTAATAATTCATTTTTAAAAAGTTTAATTCGAACATTTTTAAAATTGCATTACATCGTGTGATATGAAATTTGTGATATTCAAAGTGACTGGATAGATTTTTCTCCTAAAAATTTGTAAAATGTCTGGAAAAAAAAATAACGGCCACTTCCCGGTTTAAAAAAATTCCCGGTATGCAGATTTTGATTTTAAAAAATTATTACTCTTAAAACTTGAGACATCCGGAAGAATTGACTGATGACAGACATCTGGATCGAAGTTGGGCCCTTCCAACTTGGAATTGGTTCGATTTTCTTCCATGTCTTTTCGGATATGAATTCTATCAGTGAGTCCTTGTCTCTTGGGCTTTTGTACTGGCGAAAGATACCGTCTTTAACGCTGTTAACAAAAATACACCATAGTAAATGGAAAGAAATTGGATTTTTAATTAATAGGAATCAGTGTTGGATAGTAACCAGTTACTTGTAACGAAGTTACTAAAAAAGTTACGTGCTTTGTACATTTTTATGAATTAATTTGCCTTTTTAGTCAAGCAACTGGTAACGTAACTTAATCAAGATTTTTTCAGTAACTTGCAATTTTAGGATAGTCACTTTTTCGTTACTTTTCGTTTTTTGTATTACCCATCTCATTTTTAAGAGCGAGGCAGGTTTTGAGATACACCGACATTTAAAATAACATTTAAAATTTAATTTAAAATTAATTACAAACATAAACAAAATATTTGTCGTAAAATCCCTATTGAGAATTTGACATCCGAAAATTGTATAGATTCAAATTTAGAAATAGAAAGCGTTTGTAACGAAACATTTTTTAATTATAAGCCTTCAAAATTTAATAAATTTAAATTCAAAGCTTTTGAAATTAGGCAATCTGCGAAGGGGAAATATTTTACATTGTACAATTCTAAAGTGGAAGTCATTAAATCGAAAAAAAATTATTTTTATTCAAATTTTAATTTAGAAGCCATGAAAATTGAATAGTTTTAAAGAAGTATTAAAAAATGAATGAAAAATAAAACGTAAAATATTCAACGTACATTGTGCACTCAAAGAATGTTAAATACAGCCAATTTTAAAATCCAAGAATTCTAAGTCGAACAATTAAATTCAAGGTGCTCTAAAGGCTTACAAAATAGGGACTATTTATATAAAAAAAACATAATTGTATAATATACAACTCAAAGAGCTTGGAACTAAATGATTTCACAATAAATATAAATATTTTAAATTGTATCACATTTGATTGTTTCACAATTGCACAATACTTTTAAATGGAAACCCTAATGATTTAACAAATTTCCAATTACTAGCGTTTGAAATTGAAAAGATTATACAAATATTTTATTATACTAAAAAGAAGAATTTCGGGTTTCAATCGTGTGCAAAACTAGGAATCTTGCTGACGTTTCATGAACATTGCAGTTCACTCATATCAGTGCGGTCGTCGAGGCCTGACACTGCCAGGGTACCTTTTTTGAAAGGCCTGGCTGCGCCAAACTGCTTTCTTGTCGTACGGACAATTTTTCCAGTTATGGGTCATCCATAAACTACGTCACCAATTTTGGACTTTTTTGAGCTTCCTCCTCCCCCGAAAGTAACGTAAACGTTGGCTAAAGACGGACTTTAAGTTTATAAATTTTTTAAATAAAATTGCTGTAGATAAAATATTTAAGTCAATACGAAACACTTTAAATTCCTACGATTTCAAGCAGAAATATATTGCATTTTCAACAAAATAGTTGAATTATCAAGCAAAAAAGATACAAACCAGTTACTTTTCAACCAAAAAGGATAAATTCTCAACCAAAAAGGATAAATTCTCAACCAAAAAAGATGAATTTTCTACCATAGTAGAGAAATTTTCAATCCAAAAGTATGAATTTTTTAAAAAACATATTTGCACTTTCGAACAAAAATTATGACTTCGACGAAATAGTTACATTTTCCAACAAAAAAAAAAGATTTTTAACAAAATAGTTGAATTTCTAGCATAATAGTTGAATTTTCAACAAATGCTCGAATTTTCAAACAAAAAGGATTAAAATTCATTATTTTAAACTTAAGATCGAAAAGAAATCTATTTTATCATGAATAATTTTATGCAAAATGAGCATGACAAAGATTCACAATTAAAAAAACAGAATTCCAAACTATCTCACTTTTCGGCTTATTAGAGACAAAAATAACCAAATGAAAAAAGAGGGAGAAAAAGAGAATCAAATAATTGAATTTTCAAGACAAAAACACAATTTTGTTACAAAACAATTGAGTTTTGATTAAAAAAGTTCATTTTCAACCAAGAAAGATGACTTTTTTACTATGAAAGATGAATTTTCAATAAAAGAGTAAAGTTTTTAAACTAAAAAGTCGAATGTTTGAGAAAACAGTGGACTTATAAATCGTAAAAGATGAATTTTTAACAAAAAAGGTAATTTTCAAACAAAAAAGATTAATTTTTAACAAGATAATTGAATTCTTATCCAAAAAGTTGAATTCTCAACAAAGATTAATTTTTCACTCAAAAAGACAACTTTTCCACAAAATACATGAATTTCCTACCAAATAGTTGAATTTTTAACTTATACAATTTACAGGATAAAGTTTCGACCAAAAATGAAATAGTTAAATTTTCAGATAAAAACTCTGATAAAAAAATAACTTTGAACAAACAAAAAACTAATTTTCAACAAAATGTTAAATTATCAGATAAAAACTCTGATAAAAAGAACTAACTTTGAACAACAACAAAAAAACGAATTTTCAACAAAATTGTTAAGTTTTCAACCAAAAAAAATGAATTTTCGACCAAGAAGATTAATGGTCTATCAAAAGAGACGAAATGCCAACTTATCCTTTATACAGGATAACATTCTAACCAAACCTTGAACAGTTAAATTTTCAACAAAAAACAAATAATTTTCATCCAAGAAATGAATTTTCAACAAAATTATTAAATTTTCAACCAAAAAGATGAATTTTCGAACAAGAAGATTAATGTTCTATCAGAAGAGACGAATTTTCAAATAAGAAAAAAATAATTTGTAACAAACAAAAAAACGAATTTTCAACAAACTTGTTCAATTTTCAACTAAAAAGACAAATTATCTACAAAAAAGTTGAATTTTTAACCTAAAAGTTGAACTTTTAACTAAAAAAAGATACATTTTTAACCAAATAGTTCAATTTTTAACTGAAAAAGATCAATTTTTAACCAAACATGGAATAGTATAATTGTCAGTCTAAAAAATGTATTTTCAACCAAACATGAAATTAATTTTCATTAAAATAGTTAAATTTTCAAACAAAGAGATGAACATTCAACTAAAAAAATAAATTTTTAACAAATTAGTTGAAATTTTCATAAAAAAATACGAATTTTTAAGAAGACAGTTGAATTTTAAACAAAATAATTAAATTTTCAACCAAATAATAGAATTTGTAATGAAACGAGATGAATTCCAAACTAAAAATATATGTAATAGTAGCCTTTTCAATGAAAAAATTAACTTTTACCCAAAAACCACTGAGTTCACTAAATGCCTTATGACATATCCATTGTCCCTATTGATGTTATTAGGGTGTTTTCAGATTTCGATTGCTTCTCTATGTTTTCTTGGAAAAATATTATGTTTTTGCGATGACGGTTGTTTTGTCAAAAAAAGGCTATGTCCTGTTTCGATATCAGGGTGGCCACTATTTTTTAAATTTTTGTCTCCCGGTTTTCTCCCAGTTCTCTCGGTAAATATTCATGATTTCTCCAGGTTTATAAAAAATATATACTCGATAAGCATCAGCAAACTGTTTGCAAGAAATCTGTTGACTTTAAATCATATAAAAAATTTACATATCTTTATTAAACCAATGTTTCAATATTATGTTTTAAACATTTTTTAAACAATAATTAATAATTAAAAAATTCTAACTGAAAACGTGGACAATTTAATTAGAAAAAGGAGTTGAATAATATTGTGTAATTTCTAAGTCGAAGTGCTAAAAATTAAACATTTTTTTAGTTGAAGAAGCACGAAATTGAATTATTTCGAATTAAAATTTCGAAAATAAGACAATGTCAAAACGTTAAAAATTGAATATTTTAAGATTCGAATTTTGGAAAATGGATCATTTAAAATTCAGAGGAATTGAAATTGTATTATTTATAATTAAAATCGTTAAAAATTAAAAAATTACAAACTTTTGAATTTGAACCATTTTAAATGTAGAGCAATTAAAATTTGACAATTTGAAATTTAAAACTAAATTGAATTTTTCAAAGTCAAAGCTTCTGAAATTCTAGAATTTTAATTCGTTATTACATAACAAAGTTATAATTTAAAGTTAAAGCTGATGAGACCAATTTTTCTGAAGTCAACAAATTAATTGAATTATTTAAAAAAAAACGTTAAAAATAATTATTAATTTTAAATGAGAAACACTAAAAATTAAAAAATTTGTACTCTGAAAAAAATATTAATCACCAAAAATTGTGATGTTATGACTTTTTT